>VDFB02330246.1:0-14484 GCA_007258455.2 Sequoia sempervirens
CACAATTCTTTTGACCTCTAGAGGAAAAATAACAAAGAAGTGTGCATGACTCATAGCGACATAAATGTGAATCTCCAGGAGACCCGTGATGAAACACACAACTATACTTCCCCACCTTTGACTTGTATCCAACGATGAAAGTAAACAACCCACAACATGCTCTGCTTTGACGTGATGATAGATGATGCTTTCTTCCCCATGCTTGAAGATATATTTAAGTCCCCACAAAACCAAAAGCTGTCTTATAAATTGGTCACCATGTTTTCACTATGCCACTTTGTTCTCAAACTGGGCGTGATGATAACTCACTCAAGTTCCACTCAGTCTTACCACTGTACTGTAGGGTGAATCCCTCAATTGTTTGGATCAATTAACTTGCATACAAACTGGAACAAAGTTGCAACAGAAAAAAATTCATTCCAAACCTCATCCAAAACAGCAATGCAATAGTTGGAACAATTGTTTTTTGCAACTCCAATAGTTGAAACCCTTCACAAACAACATGATACATGCAAATTTTCCAAAAATCTGCAAGTTGGTAGCTGAATATGATTGATAACAGCAATTCAAAATCAGAAATCCTGAAAATTGGTAGTATAAAATTGGTGCAACAGCTGCAATATTGAAAAGCCTTTGCCAAAAACAGTAACATACTAACATAGAAGCTGGAAACAACCATGCAATGACTGAAAACACTCCACTAGCAGCAACAAATTGAAAATCACTCAATCCTATGACCGAATACACCTGTATGGCCACAAATGGTGGAGTATTGTGGCTATAAATAATGAGGGCAGCATCTCTCAAGCTGGGATATATAATGATAGTGGACTTGGTCATGTTTTCCTTGCAACATATTTGCAATATGTCATCACTACTCTTCTCTAGTATGCCCCCTTTGTCATCCTTTGTCATCCTTTGCAAACATATCTAAGTTTGAAGCCCTTCCACCAATATTATGAACATCCCCTTGATATCTGTTAATGGTGCCAATTACTTCCTCGAGGGGAAAGATGTTTCCAACATGTCCTTTCTCCATCTCTTGATGAATTTCTCTATTCAATGGCCATCCTAGAGGCACAACATCAAACTCCCTACTAGCTGATCCAAAAGAGATTGAATACCACCACATAAAAATATCTCGCCTATGGATGAACTTGTGGTTGTCATCAATTGATGTTCCATCCTTGTTGCCATGACAACTCTTGGAGCTCCATCCTCAATGCCGTGAAGCACTACTTCTTCGTCTTCTGATTTGAATTTCAGCTCCATAGTTTGATAGTTTAGGGTGAATTCCCCAAGGGAATAAAACCACTATACACCCAAAACCATGTTAAAATTTCCCAATCCAACAACATAGAAGTCATTAGGCATCTTATATCTTCCTAAGGT
This sequence comes from Sequoia sempervirens, assembly GCA_007258455.2. Taxonomy (NCBI): domain Eukaryota; kingdom Viridiplantae; phylum Streptophyta; class Pinopsida; order Cupressales; family Cupressaceae; genus Sequoia; species Sequoia sempervirens. The sequence goes on from VDFB02330246.1 coordinate 1,393, forward strand.
GATGCCAAGTTGCCATATCTTCTTAGTACAAGGAATGGTGAAGCCATCTGCAACTATGAAATTGAATCTCTGAAATTCCTTTGTGGCTAGTCCCCTCTTGGATGCCAAATCCTCGTGAATGAAATTATGCGTGGCTCCACTATCAATCAACACTGCGATCTTCTGCTCATGCAACACTCCACAAACTTGAAACAGATGATATCTAGGAGCACTCAAAAGAGAAGCAAGGATGCCCTCTTGGATTTCTCCTTCTTCAACCTCTGAATCTAGCTCTTCTTTTTTTGTCTCTTCATTTGGATGCACCTCTACGTTATGCACTTGTCCTTTGCCCAAACACCTATGCCCGAGCTCCCAAGGTTCTCTACAAGAAAAACACAATTTCTTTCTCTAGAGTTCATTTTTCGAATCCTCATGCTTGTTAGGCCTTGGAGGTAACACCTCAGGTTGAGGAAAACTCTTTTGAAAGGATTTCTTTTGTCCTATTGGAAGAGGCTTGGAGCTAAACTTGTTCTTGGCCATCGAATCCTCTAGTTTCAAAGCTCTTTTGATGGCATCCTATGTTAGTGTTGTAGCGGTGGGAGATATTTTCTCCTTAAATATATTTACCACATGGCAGGTCGGCCTTTGTCATATAAATAAAATTACATTTGTTCTAGGTCAGCCCTAGAGAGGAAGCTGCCCAGCTTGGTATATAAAGAGGATAGAGTCCTCCCATTTTCATCATCAAGTTCATTCACTCAAATTTGCATCTTCCAGCAGCAGCAGCAGATTAGACTTTGAGGAAGTGTTATCATTAGTGCATTTAAGGTTCGCTTCAAGGAGAAGTGCTATTTCTCATTGTATGAGACTCGGCCTTGTCTAGGGCCTGATTTTGTATACAGTTTCTGCACTTATTCTTTTGATATATAAGAGAACATTTTTGCTTGGTTTTTCTCCCTCGAGTAGGAGGGTTTTCCCAGGGTAAAAATACTGTGTTATTGCTCTCTGTGTTGTGTTTTCTGCTTATTACATTTCTGATCCTAAAAACTAACATGGTATTAGAGCAGGTTTAGGGAAGATTTGATCAGATTTGTCTAAGCTTCCATTCATTGAATATTAATCAGATTTCTAGAGCAGATCTACAACCAAATATGAAGAGTTTGAATCGAAGGCAAGTTTAGCGTTGCAAACTCCATTATAGGTTATTGCTCAGCCAATAGGAAATTTCAATAAGAGATGTTATAAACATTATTGCTGAATACAAAGATGCCTTGGGGACGTGTATCTGTTGAGATCGATTAATCGGGCTACTTGATAAAGCCGCATCTTCCCTAAATAAGCCGTGAATAAGCCTGTACGTATTGGAGTTCAGTGATTGTGAATTAAGAGTTCTTGCTCGGGAAAAATATGTCTGCTATTTCCGTCTCTTACTGCAATATGAAGAACAACTGAAGGACTATGTGAAGAATACTAAAATCATTAGCTGTGGAAGACAAACCATCACATTTTTGGTGATTTGAAACTTGGAGAAGTAAAGGGATAATATCAATTATCGGGAATGGTGGCATCATAGAAACGAGTGGTCGGGGTTGTGTCAGGAGAGTCGACTCATAGTGGGAATTGAAACTCCATTCTTTGGCCGCCATGGGAGTCGGGTCTTGGAGGTCATTCGGAGAATTTAAAAGTGGGCGATATTATTCTTTAAGCTGTTACATCTTTTGTAATGCGAATTCAATCATATGAAGTCACCTTCAGAAATTATTTGTGAAGAGAGCTATGCTTGCTAAGTCTGTCGCCGAACTTATGTCTGGAGTTTATTAATTTTATGTAGCCGTCACATATTATAATCAATCTGGAATTGCTCATCGATTCTTTGGAAGCTATGAATGAGACAAGGGAGATTTTCGGGAGGAAAAGAATTGGTTTTAAAATTGTCGGGAGCTGCTATCGCATAAAACAAGTTTGTAACACGTCAACCTCCAGGAAGTCCATTCGCATAAAGACAAATTCCATAAGGCAAGCGTCAGTGATAAAATCATCGAAGAAAAGAAGTTGCTGGGAGGTCGAAGTGAATACTATAGGATCCAACATTAAAGAGATAAGTATTTTATGTTTGGACCTTTGAATAATGATCATAATAATCATGTAGTTAATAATAATTCATGTAATAACATTGGGAATAGTGAATCATGTATGCTACTAGCATTGGTCTGTATATTCCTCTTTGGGGTAGTTTGATTTTATGAACTATTGTTAATCTCGTTAAAAATGCAGAATGGATCAAGGAGCAAAAGGATGATGAGAGATTGCATAAGGAATTCAAAGGAGGAAGAGCTTGAGGCATCTTGTGAGGAAGTCATGCCGGCTGGAGAAATGAACAAACATGGAGACATAGGACTGAGTTGGTGGCACATAACTTCATTGGAGACATCTCTCGAGGGAACAAGGTTGGGCCAGCCTTGGATGGAGAGTTTGCATCAACAAAGAAGATTGAGAAAGATGAAGACACTAAACAACGAAGAACCTATACAGATTGTCATTGCGATCAGTTACTTCGAAGAGGAGGAAATGACATTCAGAGGGAGTTAAATTTCAAGAATTCAAGACACGAGTTGAGATCATGTCCAGGAAGAGGACTAAGGTTCTGAGATCCATCAATGGAGGGGAGTTCACTTCTAGAGGATTTTTTTAAATCTTTGTATTGAGGCAGGGATCAAGAGGGAGTTCTGTGTTCAGCAAAATGAAGTCCTTGGAAGACCTCTTCAGCTGCAGAGATCAAAATTGTACAAGGTAGTCAACCTTGTTTTGACATTGGTAGCACCGCAAACCTATTCAGAATAGGGTGATTTGGGATGAGGTCGAGAAGGACAGTCCTGGACTCTCACAAGTCAGTAGTGTCAGAGGTGTGCGTTGGAAACCATTCCTCTAAGTCAAGCATTGCAGGCAATCTTGGACAAGGAGGTCAGGAGGTTGATGCAAGTACTTGGAGCTTCAAAGGGAGTCACATCATCATGAAGATTTGTTGAAATGTATATTTCTCTGAGATGGAGAAATATGAGGTGAAAGCCCTTGTAGTGTATATTTCTCTGAGACAGAGAAATATGAGGTGCAAGCCCTTGTTCATCTCTGAGACTGAGATGAGACGCCATGTTGAGAGACTCCATGGCGAGGATATTCTCTACATCTTTGAGACTGAGATGAGATGTCATGTTGAGAGACTCCATGGCGATGATATCTTGTACATCTCTGAGACTGAGATGTGTTTCTTTCCACACATGGGAGTAGCCATTGTGGACGTCATGTTGAGAGACTCCATGACGATGTGTTTCTTTCCACAAATAGGAGTAGCCATTTTGGACATCACGTTGAGAGACTCCGTGATGAACCCTTGTACATCTCTCGACCGAGAGACTCCATGACGATGTGTTTCTTTCCACAAATAGGAGTAGCCATTTTGGACATCACGTTGAGAGACTCCGTGATGAACCCTCCATGACGATGTGTTTCTTTCCACAAATAGGAGTAGCCATTTTGGACATCACGTTGAGAGACTCCGTGATGAACCCTTGTACATCTCTGAGACTGAGATGTGTTTTCCACAAATGGGCGTAGCCATTGTGGACATCATGTTGAGAGACTCCATGATGAACTCTTGTACATCTCTGAGATTGAGATGTGGTTTTCCACAAATGGGTGTAGCCATTGTGGGTGTCATGTTGAGAGACTCCATGACGAGGATATCTGAAAAAATACCTCCCTAGCTAAGAGGGAGTGTTAGTGTTGTAGCGGCAGGAGATATTTTCTCTTTAAATATATTTACCACAAGGCAGGTCGGCCTTTGTCATATAAATAAAATTACATTTGTTCTAGGTTGGCCCTAGAGAGGAAGCCGCCTAGCTTGGTATATTAAGAGGATAGAGTCCTTCCATTTTGATCAACAAGTTCATTCATTCAAATTCGCATCTTCCAGCAGCAGCAGCAGATTGCCTCCTAGCAGCAGATCAGACTTTGAGGAAGTGTTATCATTAGTGCATTTAAGGTTCGCTTCAAGGAGAAGTGCTATTTCTCATTGTATGAGACTCGGCCTTGTCTAGGGCCTGATTTTGTATGCAGTTTCTGCACTTATTCTTTTGATATATAAGAGAACATTTTTGCTGGGTTTTTCTCCCTCGAGCAGGAGGGTTTTCCCAGGGTAAAAATACTGTGTTATTGCTCTTTGTGTTGTGTTTTCTGCTTATTACATTTCTGATCCTAAAAACTAACATCCTACAAAGACCTTGGATCAAATGCCCTCACCAAACCCTTGAGTGGTTCAGTTAGACCCTCCACAAATAGCACTATGGGTTTCCTCTCCATCACATTTGGAACCATCATTGATAACCTTTGAAACTTTGCCACATAATGCTCAAATGTACCCTCTTTCTTCAACTATGCTAGCCCTCTTAAATGAATCTTTGGATCTATTTCTGGCTGAACTCCGCTAGAATAGTACTAGAACCATGTCCTTGTGTCACCATATTGTGGTACCACCATTCATGAGCCACCTCCTCTCAGTGTAAGGTAGTGAATTTAATTGCTTCCCCCTCATACATAGGTTTCAATGAAAAGTAGGTATACAACTTTTGCAACCATCCCCTAACTGAACAATTATTCAATCCATCATATGTAGGTATTGTGATCATTCCTAATCGATGTTGTATGTCTTTACAGGGCTGCTCTTGATAATATTTCCTTCCCCTTCTATTTCTGTTCCTTGTTTTCATCTCATAGCACTCAATGAAGGACATGTCATGGCAGATTGCAGGACTTATAGAATTATACTCTGCATGATACCTTGCCATCTCATCCTTTGGTCGTGATGATAATTGCTGCTCCTCTTCAAACTGATCTTCTTCTCTCTTTGCAAAAATGTGGCTCTGAATGTCTTCGTAGGAGGATTAATTGAGACTATCATTGGTTGAGTTGCTTCCTTTTGCTATATTCTGATTTGGTCTGAGAACACTCCACTATTGATTCATTCGCCTCAAAATTTGAGCTATTTTTGCCATGGACTCTCTCATAGAGGATTGAAATTCCTTGGCCAACTCCTTGTTTTCTTGGCTGATGAATTCCTAAAGATTTGTTTCTTCACCTTGGTCACCTATGGCTCCTTATTGCCTTTTAGTTTTCTCCCTTTGATGATATCTGATTTCTCTATCACTCCTTGCATGAATCTGCATCACAAATTGATGCACAGGCTAGCAATATTCATTGCTCTGATATCACTACAATGTCACCTTTTTATAATTTTTGTTCTTTTTTGTATTTTTCTGAATTTTGAACAAAAGATAACTGAAACAGCAAACTGAAAAATCAAACAAGAGGCTGGAAATAAGTGAAATAGACCCTCATTGGCTGATATAAACCCTCTTGATAGTTAATCAATCAAGTATAAGCTCAATATCATCAGTTGTACTTGCAGATCAGCAATATAAACCCTAAATCAGAATTAAATTCAGATCTGAAAATGAAAATGTCTACAACAACAACAGGAATCCACTAGAAACTGGCTTTTTATTGATGGCAACAGCATGAACAATTACAATAACTGATATGAAGTACTGGAAATTCAATTTCAGATTACATATGATGTATTCCACTCACAAAATGATGGATAATGCCAATGATGCAACTGATTTAGACCTATAGCATGATGTAGATGATTCCCACTGGAAATTCAATTTCAGTTTACGTATGATGTATTCCACTCACAAAATGATTGAGAATGCTGATGATGTAGCTAATTCAGACCTAGAGCATGACGTAGATGATTCCCAAGATGTACGGCGATGGCTAGAGTTGGTGCAGGTGTACAACAACAGCAAGTACAACAAGTTGGTGGCTGGAAAAAGGATGAAATTGAGTAATAATACCTCCTAGGAGCAGTCACCTCCCAACAATGTGTGACAACAAAAAATGTTGCTGTATAGGTGGTATTAATCACCAAAAATAGCTTGAAAATTCTCCTTAAATGCTAATGCCAATGAAGGTTTCTGAAGATGATGCTTTTCGCTGCCCTAGGTGATTTCAAATGTTGTACGGTGCTCCAAATCAGACCCTCAAGTGATATGAAATTGTCTCCAAGGCTGGTGTACCAATGATAAATGATGTTAAAATGATTAAATTTCTTTCAGATTATAACCAGAATGTTGAACTTGATAAATATGAAGTTGATGCCAAATCAATATTGAAAAATACTGATCATGAATTCACAAGTCTGAATTTTTCCTTAATGGTATTCGATCTACAAGAGCAGAACATTTATTGATTTCGATGTCTCCAATTGTGGATCGGATCTACATTAAATATATAAGGAAGAGACACATCCCATGAGCGGACATGTCTCCACAAAGTGGAGGCATGTCCGTTCATGAGATGTCTCATGAATTGTGCCTTTTCATCTAAACTAAACACCCGATCACCAATTCGGAGTTAGTTACTTAATAAACATAAATGCTTACTAAGTTCGATCTGATTTTATCTTGCACAAATAAACAATATCCAATCTGGAAATGATCACCGATAATGATGCTCGATTGGGATCCTATATGAAACATGAAATGCTAATAATCCGCAATTAATAACCTCTAAATGCAGATCGATAATATACTTGGAATGTAGTAGATTTCGATATAAATGATGATGTATACAATTAATATATATATGTGTGTATACATATGTCAGTACATACTGACATATATATACACACACATATGATCATCATTTCTATATCTGACCGAAGCTACCATATTTCAACACTCCCTCTTAGCTAGGGAAGATAACACTAACCAAGTATATAGTGATATCACCTTACTCGTGATATCAGAAGATATGGTATGCTTCTAAGAGAGTCAAGTCACTTGACATTCTTCATAACACATCTTCATTATGGTATGTGCACTGACATCAAGTCTCATGATGTCTACCATAATAAATCATGGCATATCCACGGATACATTTATCCACCATGATTATCTCATAAGGATCATAATGATCTTCAACTGATATCAAGTCTCATGATATCTATCAAAATGTCCAAGAGATACTATCATGACATATCCACGGATATCAAGTCACATGATATCCATCATGATAGTGAAACTAATCATTGTAGAGTCGTCACTTTACAATGTCAAATACAAGTGTTCATTATCAGAAAGATCGTCACCTTTCAATAATGTACACAGGGGGTGAGGGCCCATAAAGTCATGGAGTCACACTCATGACAAAAGAGTTTACACATTAAACATCTTTTAAATACATTAGTACAAAATAAACAATTTGAGTCTCAACAATAACTTACATTTCAACCATACCAAGTTTCTTCCTGAAGAGTTCAACTTTAACTCTGGAGAGAGGCTTGGTGAGCATGTCTGATGTTTGATCGTTTGTACTAATATACTCCAACTGGATCACATTCCTTTCTACCATGTCTCTCACATAGTGGTAAGTAATCTCTATATGCTTTGATCAAATAATCCCCAAGCAATTTCCGGAGCCATACTGCTTCTCTTGCTCCCATAGAGGCTGCAATATATTCGGCTTCTTGTTGTACTCAGTGCCACAAAAGATTGCTTCCTGCTACACCAGGATATCATCGCAGACTTCAGCCCGAAACAACATGATCATCTTCTTTAGGTTCAATAGGCTCCCTCTGAATCTTCAAGCACTTGCATCAACCTCCTGACCTCATCGTCCAAGATTGCCTGCAACACTAGCTTTAGAGAAATGGTTTCCAACGCACACCTCTGTAGAGATTTAGGGTTGTCCTCTTCAACCTCATCCCAGATCACTCTATTCTAAAAAGGTTTGCGGAACTACCAATGTCAAATTCAAATGACAGTCTGGAGCAATTTTGATTTCGGCAGCTGAAGGGATCCTCTAAGGATTTAGCACCTAGCCTTGCAATACAGTAATCTTCACTTCTTCTCAGTGAGTTACAAAACTCCCTCTTGATCCCTGCTTCAGAGATTGCAAAGAAGACTTCTAGAAGAGAACTCCCTCTAACCACCAGCTCAGTTCCATGGCTGCAAGTTGTGACTTCACACTTGATCATTTCTTTGGTTGGCATGACTTCCTCATAAGATGCCTCAAGCTTTTCATCACTAATCATCACCTTCCTGCTTCTAGCTGGAACTTATAGATTTTAGAGAGAGATTACTAACAGTTTATAACTATCCAAAGAAATATCAAGACTAGAATCATACAAGGTTTACTATTTCAGGTTATAGCATGAATACATAAGAATTTATGAATAATATTAAAACATGAATAAATAAATCAGCCTAAAGAGAAATATATCAAAAAATCAGAATGAAGGAATAAAGAAACTTATCTTTAATTTTTGATATAACTCTTTCTTCCATCTTTTACTCCTCTCGAGAGTGCTAAACTCAGCACAACAAAAGATAGTCTGCACAACTACAGATTTCTTGAATGCAATATGTAGTTTAGCATATACAACATAGAATTAGGCCTCTCAAGGCACCATCTTAGTCCATGCACAAAGAGAATGTTATCGAAGTGATCATCCAATCACAACGAAAATTTGCAGTTCTCTTTTTATCTCAGAGTCACACTCAAAGATCTTTACAATTGCAAGGAATAGAGGTATCTCCACAGGATCTTATCCCAAAGATCACATATTTAAGAGAAACCACGATTAAACACACATTTTTCAAATAACCAAGGTCAGATTTGCACAACTTAGCAAACTGAAATTTTTACCCTAGATTTCAAAAGTATAAACACAAGAATACTTATCTCGATGAAATCATTTGGTTGCAGCCATTGAATTCAAACTTCATCCAATAGTAGCTTGAACTATCAACAGATGAGCTCTTGACAGCAAGGTCATAAAGACCATTGATGTCCATCAAGACTGCAAGGATGTATATTGTCCTCCAAATTAAGCTAAACCACGCCAAAGCTGAATTCATGAATATAGACCAACAAACGACAACCATAGAACCACCGATATATGATGCCGCGTGCGAATGGAGAAGGACGATGCCGATATCGTGCTCCACCCTTTCAGTGGTGTCACACATAACCAACGACTCCAAACTAACGAGCGATGAGATATGTTCCGTCCCCTATGATTGAGCACCGTTAACGGTCGAAACATTTGTCTTCAACCCACTAGAAGCAAAACACAATGGCAAAAGCAGAACACCCACAAAATCTTCAATCTTTTCAATCAACATGCAGGCTCATTGTCAGGTGACTGGCGACCCATCAACGCCATCATGGGTCTCACTGCAAATATCATGAAAGCCACAAATGCTACACCACAGAGCAGAACATAAACTGATATGGCCGGACTCTTGCCTGACCTTGATAGAGCAACAACAATGGCTAGGAGAATCCACACAACCACATCATTGACAGCCGTTGCAGACATGGCCATCCGACCCACATCTCTTGTAAGAAGTTTGAGCTCTGCAAGTATCCTGGCAAGCACAGGGAAGATAGTGATAGACAGTGCAACACCCATGAAGACAAGAAAGGTGCCATAATCCACACCTTTTGAAATGGTTGACCTCAGTAGAAAAGCAAGCCCAATCCCAGCTACGACGGTAAAGTAATTCCAACAACTGCAATTGCCAGAGCTTTTCTCCCTGTTCGCTTAATGGCACCGAAATCTAACTCCAACCCAACCAGAAAGAGAAAGAACAAGAGGCCGATATTGGCAACAGTCTCAAGCACAGGGATAGATGATCTCTGCTACGACCCAAGGCTGACGCAAGGGCTTTAGCAAAACAACAAACGTTCGAGTAACAAGAAACACAATACAGATCTGCAGAATGAGCAGAGGGAACGCAAAGTGAGTGGGATTATCACCTTGCCATGCTCCGTTAGACGAAGTCTTCATTAGCTTGTAACATTTGCTACCATTCCCGGTTGCAATAGCTTGCACTAAACTGCGCTCCATAGATTTTATTACTACAAACAAATGGCAGAAATATCTGAAAAATAAAGTATGAATTTCGCTCAACCGTGAAGAAGCTCGAACGCAATTTCACTGCAGGCTGCCCATTTGTAGCGAATTATTGAATTTTCATGCCTTATATTGAATGGTTAGTCACACTTTCCGATCTTAAGTGTTGCCACTTGGTTAATTCTCCATGAAAGCAAAGACAAGCCTCAAACAGGGGTCCCGGCGAAGTCAAAGCCTGACGCTAGAGGGAGATCGCGTGAATGCTATTCAAGGAAATCCAATCTCATCTCCATGCGAAAAACGAACCTCAGAAAAGCATGAAGACAATAGGGCACACGAGATGTCAGTGCTGCATTGATGCCACAGGCCCGCGAACTCTTAGGTGACGACGACTAACACAGGGAATTGCAAATCAAGATCTTTAGACTTTGATTCAATATATATGTGACCCGACTACTGCAAAAGATATGCCTCTTCTATATCGAATAACAAAACTGCTTTAACAAATCTAATCTCTTAAATTTAATCAGATCTTCCTTAACTTGGCTCTAATACCATGTTAAAATGATTAAATTTCTTTCAGATTATAACCAGAATGTTGAACTTGATAAATAAGAAGTTGATGCCAAATCAGTATTGAAAAATACTGATCATGAATTCACAAGTCTGAATTTTTCTTTAATGGTATTCGATCTACAAGAGCAGAACATTTATTGATTTCAATGTCTCCAATTGTGGATCGGATCTACATTAAATATATAAGGAAGAGACACATCCCATGAGTGGACATGTCTCCACAAAGTGGAGGCATGTCCGTTCATGAGATGTCTCATGAATTGTGCCTTTTCATCTAAACTAAACACCCGATCACCAATTCGGAGTTAGTTACTTAATAAACATAAATGCTTACTAAGTTCGATCTGATTTTATCTTGCACAAATAAACAATATCCAATCTGGAAATGATCACCGATAATGATGCTCGATCGGGATCCTATAATGAAACATGAAATGCTAATAATCCGCAATTAATAACCTCTAAATGCAGATCGATAATATACTTGGAATGTAGTAGATTTCGATATAAATGATGATGTATACAATTAATATATATATATATATATATATATATATATATATGTGTGTGTGTGTGTGTGTGTGTGTGTGTGTGTGTGTGTGTGTGTGTGTGTGTGTGTGTGTGTGTGTGTGTGTGTGTGTGTGTGTGTGTGTGTGTGTGTGTGTGTGTTGTGTGTGTATACATACATCAATACATGTGACATATATATACACACACATGTAATCGTGTTATATATCTAGCAGGCTACCATGTTTCAACATGATGAAACAACAATAAATCGAAAAATTGCAATGATGAGTCCACTTGGAAATATCATAATAATTTGCTTGCAAAACTATTGGCCCATTTCTAAAATTTTGCATGAAATCGCTTTAAATTCAACTCCAATGCAACCTCTATGTGGAGATGCCCTAGACAAATGTGAGGGTTTTTGTCCTCAAATCTGGAGATGGAAGTCCAAGAGGGTTTTCATCCTCCAAGACCTTTGAAAATAGCCAAGGGTTTTCATCCTTGGATGCCAACTTGAACAAGAAACTCCGAAGTGGAAAATGCTAAATGAAATTTTGATACCAAATGAGGCTAGGCACCCTCTTTTTATACTTTTCCAATTTGGGCCCTTGATTAAATTTCCCTCCAATTAGGGTTTAAATTTTTTATTGTAATGTGTTTATAAACACTTTTCTTTTTTTAAAATATTATTGAATTTGCCTCTTAAATTAAAAATTGCTGGGCCCAGCTTAAAAAAATATTATTAATTATTTTAGTTCAAAAAAAGGGACATTACATACTACACACTTTCTCAAAACCTAGGTCCTTGTACTCTTTTGATCCTCATTTACTACTTTCACCATTTGTTCCCAATATGGTGAGTGAACAACATTGAAAGCCAATCCATTTGCATAGAGACATCTTGCTTTGTGTTGATTGGCAATAGACTCGTTCTGAAATGTCATTATTGATGGTCCCTTTCTTCTCTTATGTGTAAAGGCCATAGGTTTTTCTTCAAGTGTGGCCAAAAATGGGTGGCTCCCTATAGGTTGAAGATTAGGTGGTGGAGGGGGCTTCATTCCTTGAGATCCTTTTTTAAACAAAGAATGATTTGATTTGTAGCCTATTGCTTCATTTGCTTTTTCCTGCTCATTAATATATGCTAGGATTTGTGCTTTTGGAATGAGTGCTCCATTTTTTTTGGGCAAGCTTTGATGCCTAGTCTAGGGATGTGGCACACATGGTCTTTCATTTGACTATATGAGCTTGTATACCTAACATCACAGGCACTACAAATTCAAACATAATCCTCGCCACTTGGAAGTGGTTCTACCATATCAACATATTTCCAAAGGGGAGAATTAGGGTTTGTTTTGAAGTAAGGTCCAATTTTCCTTGTAATCCCTATGAGAGTTCGATAAACAACACATGAAGAACAAAAAAAAATGACAACAAAAAATATATACAACTTAACTCATATAAAAAAATTAAGTATGTGTTATAGATTCATAGAAGAGTGGAAACAAAACAAGAAATTCAAAATAAAACAAGAGAGTTCATTTAAAAGAAATGTAGGAAAAAAACAAAACAAAAGTTGGAAAAAAGCCTACCTCTTTTGCAAAAATCTTCTTCTACGATCTCCTTGGCAACAAATGGGCCCTTGTAAATGCATAGGAATAGCAAACCAACATCTTTGGAACTTTTGTTGATCAATTTTTAACTCTATTCGTGCAATGGCAAGCAAGAGTGAAAGTTTAGCAAGGATGAATTATATTTTTGTTTTGCATCCATAGTAAGGGAAATGACTTTGTTTTTGTCTTCAAAATGTCTTGGAATCCACATTTTAGGATTTGGGGGGGTGTTTTTTTGGGCATGTGGTCAAAGTCAGGCCAAATTAGAAGATTTTTTTTTTTAAATGTCAAAATTTGCCGATTGCATGAAAACAGCGAAATTCGTTGTGGGTTCACCTGGGTTTGTTTCAGATGGACCTATAGCGTTGGGATGGAACCTTGGACAACCTATCTACATAGGATTGGACTGAATCGGCAGGCCCTAGGGCCCAAACTGAT
>VDFB02330248.1:0-22619 GCA_007258455.2 Sequoia sempervirens
AATTTTTTTGATGAGCAAATTGATTTCGAGCTTGGGCAAGCTTTTGGGCAGCTGGTTGTGAGTACCTTTCCAAACACAGTGCACCAATTGGTTGTTTCCATTTTGGTGAGTGACGCTCACTATAGTTACTTCATGGCAAGGGCATACTTTGTTCCGGATGATGGCTTGTCGATTGCAGTGGTTTGGGTGAGTTGGAGTGTTTTGTACCATTCTTTAGACACCTGGTAGTTGGGTGTTGATGTTATGAACATGGTTCGCAGCAATAGAGGCATTACTTGGTTGGCAATTTACAGGGAATTCAGTTTGGGTTTTGATGAATTTTACTTTTTGGAGGTCCAGGATAGGAGAGTGTAGTCTAAGCACACTGGGTTGACAATAATGTGTAGTGTGGTGTGGCTTTAGCATGATGGTGGTTCCTTTCTGAGACTCACTTGGGACCTTGGGAACATTTTTGGTTTCAATATGGATCTGATTGTTGGTTGCAGGGCTTTACTGGCATTGGTTGAGGGCAAGCAATCTTTGGGACGGGCAGACTGTAATGTCCCCATTTTTTATGTCCTCTTTTGGATTAGTTTGATTCAAATACACTTACTATTTTTAGTGAGTGTTTTTTTAGTAGGGGGTCTAGCATTGAGCTTCAATCTTCAATGAGCCCTTTGGGCATCTCAGTTTCTCTCTAGCTTGAGTTTTTTGGCACCACTTACTATTTTTAGTACTTTAGTAAGTCATTTAGGGTAAGTTGGACCTAGTCAAGGTTCCCACTCAGCAACATTTTCAATTGAGGTATCAGTTTCTAAGGTTGAAGCATTCTAATATTTGATTTCCATTTTGAAATTGGATTATTATAAAGTAACTTTATATTTTAACGTTGATGGTGAAGGGGACATGTAAAAAGTACAATGGCACCTAAGGCAATAACTTAAAGTTGTTTTAAAGAGCATCAAAAACACTTTTGAAGGCTAAATAAGAGATGGTCGCCCAATGCAAAATATGAGGCAAAAATTAAAATAAAAGCTAAAGTTTGAATTGAAATCAAATTAAAATCAAAAGCAAAATGTAAAAAAGTGGCGTTGGTTTTAGGGTTCAGGTTTGGTCGCCCTAATTTGAAGATGAGACTTTTAAAAGTCTCTTTTGAAACCTCATTTACTCAGAGAATGTTTTGGCTACTTACTGAGATGCTGCTGGTTTTTCGCCAGGAGGTCAGATACATGGAGTTGAGAATGAAAACCCTCGATATCTAAGACTGGTTTCGGCAATGCAAGACCTGCCCTAGCTGGTGGAAGGGTGATTTCATCTAGAAATCACATTTGTGCTTCAAGTTGCAAAATTTTCAGTCATAAAGGATGAAGATTTTCGATCATTTTTGATGTGGGTTTGTTTGTTTTGGCTTGTGGTGACTTGGTATCAATTTGGTGAAGTTTGAGTTGCATTTTGATGATGATATTCATGATTTCTGGGCACTTACATTCTTGAACCTGAACCTGGTATTTTTTCATAACTCACAAATGGTTCAAGGTATTCACATGGGTATTGATTTAATGGCTCTCTCTCCTCAAGGCGACTCCAACCAGTATTTACTTGCATTTTTTAAAGCTGGTTTGGATTTTTATGACCTGTTCGCCCTTGCTGCTAGGCACCCCTTTCCTGGGTGGTTTCCCTTAAGACTGGTCGGCCTTTTCTGTGTTGAAGATTCAGTCATTTGAGAGCTGTATGGTGGACATCCTTGGCCCTGCCTGGCATCATACTTGAGGACTCTCCAGGAGTGAAGGACGTGATCTTTGAAGAGATCATAATCTGCCGTCAAGGAGTGAAATCAGGTCTGAAAATGTATGTTTTTTCTGAGCTTAATGTTGAGCAAGATTGACTGTAATTTTCTGTCAATGAAATCTATTTATTGGAAGGTCTAAAACTTTATATTTCTTAGAGCATTTGCTTCTATGTTAAGTTCTCTGCAATTTATACTTTATGCAAGTTCTATGCATCATTGGCACATGTAAACTCAATGCAAAAAACACCTCATTAAACTCAATCAGCAAGTGGGGAAATATCTATTCATTTGCATGATGAAACTATGAATAACACATGATAATACAAAGGCAAACACACTCAGAAAATTATAACAGCAATGGTGAAGTTTTCAAAAAAATATATTGAGGGTCTTATATTACAAAGCACACACTTGTGGAGATGGTGCCACAATGCTACTATATTGTACAAATTGATGAAGAATGTAAGATTTTCTTCTTAGAACTTGGAACCAATCTAGTTGCCACATCGGCCTCCTTGAATGTGCAAAATTCCATACATTTTATTTATTTTTACTTCTCTTATTAAGTAAAAACAAATGAAGGAATACTACACAGAGCAAAGAACACAAGTTAAGCCACCAAGCACAAACGAAGGCTATTTTTCCTTTGTATATTCTTCTATGGCTATCTTCCTTTGCAGATTCCACGCTTACAACATGTCGATCCAATATACAATGCGGCAGGAATCGATTAGAATATTTTAATATGTTGTAGATTAGTAAGAGTATTGTCCTTAAAAGTTAAAACCACTGCAACAAATGACACGCACCACACAAATCCTCTCATCTCTATTTCATGGAACAAACACAAATTTTAAATAGATCCTCCGTAATTTATAGATGAAATCAATCACTGTTAGAGAAATAAATGACACAATTTATTTCATTATGACTGTGATTCGTGAAATCCACCCGTGATTTTTCAAAAAAAAATGTCTGCTAACTTCTACCTCAAACAACTCACTAAATACTACAAATATCTACAAACAATTGTTGGGTTTTGTTCCCCTCTTCACCAGCTTTCCAAAACACTTTGAACTTTTAATTTTTTTGAGAAAAGAATGAGATATCACCATTTTACTGAGACTGCGTTATTCTGATATTAAAAAAAACATGATTTTAAAATCAAAATCATATACCACTCCTCTTACCAACTCGCCCATGCATCAATTTGGTTCAAATAATATTCTTCATTCTTCCAATGGCATTCAGTCTTCCTTGAAGGAAGCTCCATGGAAATTTACAAGCACGAAGATGATTATTGCTTTGATATCATGTAAATAAATTTAAGCAGGAAAAAGGAGAAGCTGCAACAATTAAAAACAAGATAATACATGCTTCTTATTTTTTCAATCAAATACATTACATATTTATAAGATTATTTAGATCCTATTTTATTGGGAACAACTCTCTAAATATATGAGTTTTTTTAACAACTCATAATACAATCCCAACTAATTACTTCCACACCTAGAATAGCTAGGTGAGTTTTTATTATAACTCACTTTTATTTTATCATAAAACCTAATGAACTTAATGATGCAATATTCCTAACATTTGCACTGTAAATCTTTGTTATTTCCTTGGCCTCTTTCCTCTCTAGGTATGTTTTTGTATGCAATGCCACAAAATTTAGCCAAAGACATAGATGCATGAAACTCACCACCCAAGGATTGGTAATCCCACAGATAATCACCCCATCCTTCACCACCTCCTTGTTGTCTTGCTTGTTCTCTAGGCTGACCATCCAAAAACTTGAGCATTAAAGGTCTAGGAGTGACTTGATGCAGAGCAGGGTGGAGATTATCAACTCAATCACAATCAAACAAGTTTTGCAACTTTGAAACCCTAACTTGGTGGTTTTCTCACAAATCCTTCATTTCCCCTAGTAGTACTCCAAATAGGGGTTTTTCATCATCTTTTTCTGAGAAGACCTCAAACCTAGAAATTGAACACCCTTCAGAATACCCTTTATGTCACTTGAAAACATATCAAAATTGTAGATATGGTTGTTTTGTCACAACACCCTCAATTTTGGATTTCTACGCTCCAATTAGGCCTAATTAGGCTTACTTTACAAAGCAACTTTGGGGTTTACAATCTCCACACCACAATTCTTCATTCCACAACCTTTGACATGTCATATGAGGTCTATACATACAATTTTCATCAACTGGAACAATCGCCAAATAGCTTTCTTTAAAAACCCTAAGTCTACCTACTCACCTAAGCCTAATACATGGTGATATTAGGCTAGGGCTGCATCAAACTCGGCCCTAAATCCATCCCATGCTTCTGCAAACTCCAAAAACATCAAAACCTAACTCCATCCCCTACTTCTACAAACTCCAAAAACATCAAAAACAATCCTCCTACATCCATTCCACCGATTCTCAGATTTTTTCACCAGTGGAATGGGCTCTAATTTATGTTTCTTCTATCAAACCCTCAAAAACTAGGGTTTCCTGGCAATTTACAATAAAAAGGCTCTAACTCCTCTCAAACTTAATGAAATCAATTGCAAATGATAGTTAATTGAGTCCATCACCAATTCCAATACAACTCAAAACATATCCAGGCCATACGAAATCGTACAATCCTGTTTAGCAGCAATAAAACAATGAAAAACACAGAAAAACAGAGTGTTCTTGTTTATCTCCAAAAACATCTCCAGAAGATTGCCTCGAACATCCCAAGGCATATTTAAACACTTACAAGCATATTCCAACGGTTCCAAACTACTTTTCAAATATCTGACCGTTCAATTTCCCATACACACCAAAAATGCAAAGTTGCTTACGCAACTTTTGCACAACTTGACAACTTAACCTAAAATTGACCCCACATGACTGTAAT
Organism: Sequoia sempervirens; assembly: GCA_007258455.2. Lineage (NCBI taxonomy): Eukaryota > Viridiplantae > Streptophyta > Pinopsida > Cupressales > Cupressaceae > Sequoia > Sequoia sempervirens. The sequence continues at coordinate 4,664 of VDFB02330248.1, forward strand.
CACCTTAAAACATGAAAAATGGTCTCAATAGACCTTATTACAAACAAAAACATGACTCAACATCACAAAACTAACATTCTGACCCCTATTTACAAAAATACCCAAGTGCGCCCCTACACCATGACTCTACTTGTCGTCCTGGATGTGTTTACAAGAACAATAGTGTTACTACCTTCACCTTGGTTGCCATTGTGTCCACTATTTCCATTATGATTACCATTGTTCTCATGTTATTCATGGGTTATTCCTGTTATTAGCATTCATGGTCTGCGTCATTTGAGTTAATGTTTGAACTAACTGCTATTGTCCCCTAACTAAACCACTTAGCATAGCCAAAATACTAAGGTCCTAGTGCTCCTGCCTGTCATGTCTATACCCAATGTTTTCTTCTTCTGAATCAAATTTAATAACACCTCTTTCTCTTGCCCTCCTAAAAGTGATGTATTCCCTATCTTCCACATTTATATAATGTTCATGCATACAACTAAAAATCTTAAAACTAATCAGAAATTTCAAATTTCTGCTCAAGAAAACTTGGTCCAAAACCCACCAGCTGGCAATATCTTGGGCTCTAATACCACTAAAATATCCCAAGCTAATTTTCCATTCAAATTTTTCACTTTCACAACTCTATGTGCACAAGTGTTTCGTCAAACAATTGTTCTTTTATTGTTTTGAGCTTGTATTCAATTTGTTTTCACTAGATTGGTAGTTGTTTTTGTGCAATACATACATAACTAAGTTACCAAGTTCTCCCATATAGCCCCCCGTACCCTACAAAATATGTTTTGGGTCCTGGTTCGGCTCTGGTACACCTTGGGTTCAATCAGATTCTTCCCTAGCCATTTGGGTTCTTTGTGGGTCCTTCACAGAAGGTCCAACAAAGAACCCGGGTGGCCAAGGAAGAACCCTGGTTGAACCCAAGGAGTACCAAGGACTGGGCGGACCCATGTCAAACAGTGCCTAAAAAGGCAAAAACTCACTTAAAAAACAAAAAACAAAACCCTAAAAAGTGCAAATAATGCCTTATATTGCATTGGCCAACCAAATGAGGCTCATTTTGCAAACTCAAAAGAGCAAAAAACGTCTTTTTTTTGCCTCCAAGCTGAAATAGTTGATTTTTGCAGGTTTTCTCTTTTTTTATTTTTGAAGGTGAGAGCTATGAAGGAGTTCAACCGATAGAAACAAGAGAGGAATAGGTGCGCTAAGAAGATCAAAAAATCGAAGGTGAGTGAATCTATCCTTTTTTTTCAAGTTTTCAATAATATTTTTGAAGATTTTTCAAGTTTTTTTCAAAAAAGTTAAAGATTTTTTATTTTTTATTTTTTTTAGTAAGTTTTGAATTTTTATAAGAACTATTTATCCAAAATAAGGGGTTATAATGCCCATTTTTTCTTAAAAAAATTACTTTTGTTAAGTTGTTTTATTTTTTTTTTATTTTATGTTCATAACTTCATACAGAATGGTCGGTAGTTCTGTTTTAGTTGGCATAGGTGCAGAGAGTCAATTTAAATATGATCCAGCCTCACCTCTTTGGCCACATACGACAATGATTCAACAACTTCCCAGTGGTGGAGGGTGGGTTTGACGTTTTAGCCAATGCGGAAATACATATAAGAGCTCGTACTTTCGAGTGAGAGCCCATTTATGCGCTAGTGGTCAACAAGGAATAAGAGTTTTCCCTAGGCCAAATAAAAAGGGTTGCCAAAGGAGCAAATAATGGCTTATATTAAAGGACAAGAGGGTGCTAACAATGCATTCAAAAAATCAAAGGCTATAGACCATCCTCTTAGCAAGAAAAGTAAAAGCAAAGTCTTGCAAAGACCTAGTGGCTTATCACAACCGGCTAGCCCACATCCAAATATAGCCTTTGAAGGAGAAAATATTTCAGTCACACAAAAAAGAGGCCCATTGGAGAGAGCCTTCAAAAATGAAGGGAGTTGGCAGATTGAGAGCATTGCACGTTGCATTTATAGCATGGGCTTTCTTTCAACATAGTTAGATCACCTTATTCGCGGGAAATGGTGAAAGCCATTTCTAATACAAGTTCTAATTATGTTAGTCTTGGGTATGAAAAGGTGCGAACCACCTTATTGGTGAAGGAGAAATCTTCAGTAGAGGTAGCATTGAGAGTAATCAAGGATTACATGGGTCGAAACAAGTGTGTCCATCATTTCTAATGGATGGAAAGATTGCGAAAATAGACCATTGATCAATGTTATAGCAATGTCCCCTAAAGGGGCAATGTTTTTGAAGGCAATTGATTGTGAAAGGAAAATAAAAGATGCAAGTTTTATTGCCAATATCCTCATAGAAACCATTGAAATAGTGGGGTCTGAAAGTGTTGTCCAAGTCATAACGGATAATGCTAAAAATTGTAGGGCAGTTGGGGCTATAATGGAGGCTAGATATGGTCACATTTTTGGACACCATGTGCAGTCCACTCACTCAATTTGATAATGCAAAAGATTGGTGCACAAATTGAGTGGGTCAAACAAATCTACGCAAAGGGTGAGGAGATCCAAATGTTTGTGACTAATCATCATATGTCACAAGCCATCTTCAGGACCTTCTCCAAGTTGGAGTTGTTGAAGGTAATTTAAAATTTGATTTTTTAATATAATTTTTTAATTTTTAATTGCTGATTTCTGACATGCATTTTCTTACCATGTTAGGTTGTTGAAAATCAATCTGCATCTCACACAATCATCTTAAGACGACTTGTGAAGGTGTGAGAGGCCTTGAGTTCTATGGTCATCAACAGCTTATGGAGTGTATGGAAGAAAACAAGCACAAAAAGAGCCCAAAAAGTGAAAGCAATGATCTTAGATGATGAGTGGTGGGCTCATGTGGAATATGTTATAAATTTCACTGAGCCTATTATGAGCATGATTAGGTATGCTGATACTGATCGCCCATGTTTGAGTGAAATTTATGATGGCATGGATTCCATGGTGGAGAAAATAAGAACAATAATAGATGCCAAGGAACATGACCCAACGGAAACATTTTTCATAACTGTGCAAAAGAATATTGTGGACCATTGGAACAAGATGACCACCCCTTTACATCTCTTAGCATTTGCTTTGTCATCAAAGTATTATAGCAAAGAGATACTTTCATTGCCGAGGAGGGTGGCACCATATAGGGATTTGAAGGTTGCTACTGGCTATAAGGTTGCATTTAGAAAGATATTTTCAAATGAAGATATCCAAAGCATTGTCATGAGTGAGTTTAGCCCATTCATATCTTCAAAACATCATGATGTTTCTGCTCTTCTAGACAAATATAGGAAAAATGCCGATGAGTAGTCGTATCTACATGGTCAAGGCTCCAACTACTTGCAGCCTCTTGCAATTAAAATACTCTCCCAAGTATGTATCTTTTTATTTATTTATTTTTTTGTTTTTCATTCAATGCTATTATGCTATATATAATTGGCAAGTAAAATTAAATACTAAATGTTGTATGCATACTCAACAGGTTTCAAGTTCCTCTTCAACTAAGTGGAATTGGAGTACATACTCATTTAACCACTCAGTCAAGTGCAATCGTTTGGGTGCAAAAAAAGCAGAGGATTTGGTCTATATATACTCCAACCTTCGTCTCTTGTCACATAAGAAACTTGAATACAATGAGGGTGTGACGAATTGTGATCTCGCCCCTGAGTGTGCTGATTTAGATGATATAGTTGCACATCTTGCCTTGGCTTCTATAGATGACAATGAGGCAACTAATGCATTTAATGCACCTAGTGGGAGTGGCAATCCAATTGATAGTGGTTCAAATGAAACTGAACCAATTGAGGACCACGACCTTGATGCTTTTCATGAAGACGAATTTGAAGACTACTAAATTAAATATTGATTGTAATTTGAATTTTCAATATGTAATGACATTTTAAGACTTGAGTATTTACTATTTACATTTTTGCAAATTATGAATATGATTATATGAGGTATTACCGTATTTCAATATTCTATTTATTGGCAATTATGTTTAATAGACTATAGTTTATCAATTATCATTTATGTCTAATGAATATCATTGTTCTTATAATTAAATTTATAATTTTGAGCATGCTTATGAGTCTATGGCATTATGTTTATAATTTAATAATTTGTAAATTATATATATATACTCTTGTACTTGTACCCAAGAAAAAAAAAGTTGTCATACTGGCATACCCGCATAAGTACTCGTGTCTAAACCCATACTCGAACCGGCAACTTAGATACATAACATGGATTTCTCACAAATTCAAATACATGGCAACATATATTACAAGCAACACAACATATGAATTTGCTTTTATTCAATGTATACTCAATTGGTATAATACCCAACTCCGAAAATTGTCAACCAATAGCATTTATCAGCAAATAGCAATAATATTGTGCTGACCTGGAAACCTTAGTCAATGCCAACCCAAGTCCAACGCCCTCGTCAGCTTGTATGGACGCCTCCAAAATGCAGATAGACTTGTGTAGATATACAACGGCTCAAAAAAGGAAGTACGGCAGCTTATGATCAGTGGTATGCACAAGAAGGGTCATAGCTATTCTTTGACTTGTTTGACCTCCAAACAATCTCACGTCACCTGCTATTCAGCCCATATGTTGTAAGGCACCCAAGACAAAGCTGCAATTAATAATTTGTAAGGTGTGACTGGTCAAAAATATAAGTTGAAATATGATTTGAAGGCTCCCAAAGACTTCAAAAATTAGTCTGGCCTCTTTCCCTCATAAATATGGTACGAACATATTTAATTTGGCCCCACAATTCTGAAATGTTATGGCTGGTTCTGGACAACAAATATAGTATTTATTTTATTTAGCTATATAACTTTGCAACTTATCACACACCCTGAAATTCGTCTTGGCACAACACGGAATTTTGAAAACCACATCTAAATCCAATGCAAGAAATCTGAATGATCTCTTCAGCAACCAGCTATGGTAGGATCTTGCACTACAAAAATCAGCATCCCTCAGATTTTCGTCCAAGGGTTTGTTTCTTCTAAAAACTCTCCAATTTCATCAAAAGATAATCAAGCATGAGAAAATGAGCTTCTAAAAGTGTTTTTGTATTAATTCCCAAAGCTGCTAGAAAAACTTTTTGAATTCCTGCACTTTAAATATTTCATTTAAATCCGGGAAATAAAGTGACTTTTTTAAACTCCGTTAAATAATACATTTAAGTCACTTTATGAAACAAAGTAAATTAATTAAATAATATTACCCATAAAATGTGCTTGGTTTGATAATATTAAATAATTAAATTAAAATATTCCCCTTACACTAGGCTATTTGGGGTAGATCCCTAGGCTTCTCTCTATAAATGTCTTAACCTTCTGAGCAGCAAGTTTAGCACCAGATTTCCATGATTACTAGCTTATCAAAGAAATTGTGGAGCAATTGATGAGGTGGTTATTCAGCTCCCTTTACCCAGATAAACATGCACCTAAACCCAAGACCCTAGTGATGAATTTATTGCAGATTAAAGGGTAGAAATTAAAAAATGCCTTATGTATTCTCATGGTTAAAATGGATAAGGTCCCTCATCCCAGAAGTTCATTCAGGGTTGAACAGCAGAGTCAAATTACCTCCTACTTGCATTCTCTAAATTAGAGGGACTTTGGCTAGACTCTTCAGATTTCTGCAACCAGCAGTACTTAGGTGACATCCACATGCTCAGTGGTGCTAGCTCCCCCACACTCTACTTAATTTTAAAGTTATTCTCTGATTGGTGTGCCGCATTTGCAGCAATGGGTATTACTTTGAATTAGACATCATCTTCCACTGCAAAGAGTCAGCACACCAGACCTTAAGTGTTTGCACCACACTATCATCTACCTACTACATAGTAATTAAGTCTGGACCACAATTTTTAAACTAGAAGGCCCGAGCTTTTACATTTTTCTTATTGAAAATCTTGACACATATACGACAACTCTTCTGGATGGGGAAAACATCTTCTATCCTTCACGATAATGGCAGATATCCATGATGAACAATGAACAGGGGAATATTTCAAATCTTATTGCAGCCCAGTTTAACTAAGAAAGACTTAATGTTTGAGCAGTATTGAGCTTACGTATCTTGATTTGTCAAGGATGCTTCTGTTTTCCTTGCATCCTGTAATGTCCCCTCCTAGTCAGGTATCAGTGGACATTACTTCTAGCCAATTTTCGGGTTCCTGTTGGCTAGGAGGTTCAGTTAGGGGGACTCAATCTAGTTGAGTTGGTGTTGTTGCCGGGTCTTTACTATTTTTAGCAGGGGTCAGTAGTTGTGGATTGTCTGCATTGTGCTTCAGTGCTTTTCAGTTGCCTCCGGTTTTGAGCCTTCAGATGTTGGATTGCTATTTTTAGTATATTACTAAAAATAGAAAGTCAAATTCAGAGCATTGACTAGGTCGAGCTTGCCAGTATTGGTGTATTTCAATGACTTAAGTCACTTGGTGGAATTATTTTAATATTGGGCTAATGTTTTAAAAGGATTATTATTAAATTTTTAAAAAAGTGACTTTAAGTTATAATGTTTAAAAAGGGGTTATAAGGGGGACTAATAAAAGTGACCTAGGCGCCTAGCCTTATCACTTTTAAGTTGTTTTTAAAAAAGCAAATTAACCCTCTCACCTTGGGCGTCCCACTTTGGAGGGAGAAAAGTTGAAAATAAATTTAAAATTAAAACTTCAATTCAAATGCATGGGTTTAGGGCTGTGTTACCGGATTCGTACCCACAGGCCTCGAACCCGGTTCGGGTGCGAACCCGGTACGGGTTCGCCTGTGGGTACGCGCTGGGTACGCACAGGGTGCGTACCCAGCGAGTACCAGGCCCGTGGGTACGCGGACCCGGGGGTACCAGCCACGTACCCGGGCGAACCCCTGCGAACCCACGGCCTAGCACTTCAAAAGTGGGCCCAAAAGTGAATAAAAAGCAATTTTTTAATTTCTATTTTGCTACAAAACCCTAAAACGACCCAATATGAGGCATTTTAACACTAAAGCATTTCATTTTTACCTCTCATTTTGCTCTCTCCATAATTTGTGTCCATCTTAGCATTTTGAAGGGAGGTGATTGCATTTGAAGGAGATCGATTGTGGAGTGGCAAATAGATTCTACAAAGGAGATTTAAGTGTTCAAGGTATGCATTTAAACCCTATTCTTCAATCTTTTGATGATTTTTTTTAAGTTTCTTAGTTTTTGATGAATTTTTTCAAGTTTGTGAAGAAGTTTTTCAAATATATATATTTTTTTTTTTCATTTTTTTTATAGATTGCAACAATGGCAAGTAGTCAAAGTTCAGTGGGTGGGGATGGAAGCCAAAAGTTTAAAATTGATAAAGGATCTCCTTTATGGAGACATACCACACGAATTTCACAAATTCCTGGAGGTGGGGGGTTTGTTTGGAAGTGTAATTTTTGCAATGCACAATATAATAGCTCCTACTACCGAGTAAAACTTCATTTTATGGGCCCTGGTGGTAAAGGGATTAACATGTGTGTGGGTCCAGATAAGAAGGGGTTATCTACTGTACAAATAGCAGGATTTATAAAAGAACAAGAAGATGCCGACAATTCAATTGCAAGAGGAAAACAAACTAGTTATAGTTCCGGGAAGAAAAAACAAACATTACCCACTCATCAGATAGTTAGGCCCTCTAGACATCCCTTCTTGTCTATACCCTCTACGGAAGAAGAAGATGAAGAACCAGAAACCACCACCCGCAAGAGAGGTCCATTAGAGAAAGCATTTAAAATGGAGGCAAGAGATATTGCTGAAGAAAAAATTGCACGTTGCCTCTATGCCAATGGTCTTCCATTCAACTTGGTGAGATCACCATATTGGAAGGACATGGTGTCAGCAATAAATAGTGCACCTCCTGATTTCACAAGTCCTGGGTATGAAAAGGTGCGTACCACCTTATTGCAAAAAGAGAGGAAATATGTAGAGGCCCAACTAAAACCAATTAGAGATTCTTGGGTTGAAACAGGTGTATCTATTGTTTCCGATGGATGGAAAGATTGCAAAACCGTCCATTGATTAATGTTATTGCAGTGTCCCCCAAGGGGGCAATGTTTTTGAGTGGTTGACTGTGAAGGGCAAGTGAAAGATGCAATGTTCATTTCCAGGATTCTCATTGACTCCATAGAGATGGTGGGTAGTGAAAATGTTGTCCAAGTAGTTACGGACAATGCAAAAGTTCAGGGCTGCAGGTGCTTTGGTAGAGGCCAGATATGAGCACATCTTTTGGACACCGTGCACTGTACACTCCCTCAATTTGGTGATGCAAGCAATTGGCACCCAAATAGAGTGGGTGAAAGAAATATACCAGGAGTCTGAGGAGATCCAGATGTTTGTGACAAACCACCATATGTCACAAGCAATTTTCAGAACTTTTTCAACATTGGAATTGTTGAAGGTAAATTTTAAAATTTAATATATTTAGTTTCATTTATCATTTATGTCATGTTTTACATAATTGAATAAAATAATTTTTTGCATTATTTACATATTTTAAATGTGTTATTAACTTACTATTAACATGTTCTTAGGTTGCCGAGACCCGGTTTGCATCTCACACAATTGTTCTGAGGCGACTTGTGAAGGTGAAAGATGCATTGAGTCAAATGGTTATTAGCAACCAATGGAGTATATGGAAGCAATCAAATTCAGAGAGGGCCCAAAAAGTCAAGGCATTGATCTTGAATGACGATTGGTGGGATCGTGTGAATTATGTATTGGAATTCACCGAACCTATCATGTCTATGCTTCGGTTTGTTGATACAGATGAACCATGCTTGGGGGATGTCTATGATAGCATGGACACAATGTTGGAAAAAATAAAAATAGAAATACAAAAAAAAGAGAATGATCCTGAAGACACCTTGTACAAAAGGGTGGAAGCAATTGTTCTTCATCGTTGGAACAAGATGACAACTCCATTGCACCTCCTTGCATATGCCCTATCTCCGAGGTACTATACCACTGAAGTGCTTTCTATCCCAGGGAGAATACCGCCATATAGAGATGCTGAAGTTGCTAATGGGTATAAGACGGCATTTAGTAGAATGTTCAGTGATCCAGAAGTGCATGCAAGTGTCATGAGAGAATTTGGAATGTTTGTCACAGGAAAATCAAAAAATCATAATGCTTCTGTTGCTAGAGACCAATACAAAATGGATGGTCTTACATGGTGGTACCTCCATGGTCAAGATTATATGTACCTCCAACCTCTTGCAATCAAGATCCTCTCACAAGTTTTTTTTTTTTGCCACTTGTATTGTAAAATTTAACACTTAACATTCTTGAATTTATCTTGCATTTTTTTAATTTTTTAATTTTGTTGGTTTTCTCTCCAGGTTGCAAGCTCTTCTGCCGCTGAACGGAATTGGAGTACATACTCCTTTATCCACTCAGTGAAGCGTAACCGGTTGGCTGCAAAAAGAGCTGAAGACTTAGTGTATATTCATTCCAATTTGCGTCTTCTGTCACGTAGGGATCCTCAATACAGGCAGGGGGCAGCGAGGCTTTGGGATGTAGCACCCGAGTCTACTGACTTGGATGCAACCATTCAGGATCTTGCTAGAGCCACTATGGATGATGTGGGTGATATTGATGACATATCACATGGTGTTGGATCCGCTTTGGGTTCAAATGATGATGATTTTGAAGTTGAAACCACTCAAAATCCAAGTCATGATGATTCTGACAATCCTTTTGATGATTGATGAGCATATGAACAATGAACATTGAATCATGTTTCAAATTTTCAATGTTTCATGAACTACATTTTGTAATTCAGTAATTTTATTTGAATATTTTTCAACTATCAATTGGCATTTAATATTTATCTTTGGCATTTGGCATTGATCAATGATCAAGTATCATACTATGAAATGATTTAGTTTTACAATTCTCTATGTTTCTCTTATTTTTTTGTATATATAATACATATATATATATTTATAATATATTAAATTATTAATATATATATATATATACACACGTACCCATACGTACCCAAACCCCTAAAAAAATTTTGCCCGTACCCACGTACCGGGTTCTCGTACCCGAACCCGTCCCCGAACCCGAACTGGTAACTTAGGTTTAGGGTTTTGGGCGCCCAACTCAAGGAAGTAAAATAAAGCACTTTTGGACGCTCATTTTGAGGTTTATGCTGGATATTGTTCATGGTGTTATGCTGCTGGTTTGAGGCCAGAACTTGCAAGACGGAGTTGAGGACGATACCCCTTAGTTCTAAGATCCCGGCAGTGAAAGACCTTGCAGCGCTGGTGCTGATGTGGTGATGATGAAGATCTTTCAGTATTTTTGAGTGTTTCTTCATTGGTTTTTGGTGTGATTTATCAACTTTGGGTGTAGTGTGGTTTTATTGGAGTTTGGTGCGAGTTTTGGCTTGTTTTCAGGAGTTTGTTTTCTTGGCTGGAGACCACATAAATGCTCATATCTCTGATTTGCTGATGGTTTTCAATATGGGTAATGTTTGAATCTCTTTCCTATCCCTAGGCGACCATTTCAAGCTTTATAGCAGAATTTTTGGCGGAAGACTTTGAATTCCTAGAAGAAATCGCCCCAGTTAGAGAGGTACGGCCTCCTTGAAAGCAGTGCACAGGGTTGCTGGGTTGTTTGAAGGTGATAAATCAGATTTTTGAAGACCCTTTTGCCACTTTGTGTCACCTACCAGCTTGTTGCAGCATTTGGAGACACAGGTTTGGAGTGGTTTTTCAAGTAGCCATCATATATTGCTGTTCTGGAGTAATTATCAGGTCTGAAAATACTTAATTCTACTGCTGTTAATGATTTGTATGACTGAAAAATATTGGAAGGTAAAAATCAGAACAATACTTAGTTTTCTAAGTGCTCTTTCTTGTTTATTTTAACTTCCAATATTATTTTCTGTTTATGCATTCTTGGAATATTTCACATGCATTATAAACCTCCTCAAATACATTGTCAAACATTGCAAAATTAAAACATTCCAAACAGCAATCAGCATACAGGGTATACACAGAAAAAAAATTTGGGGTTGCATATTGCACATCCTTAAAATAAAAATACAAGTCATTATACTTTAATTCTTATTGCAGCCCAATGTAACTAAGAAAGACTTAATGTTCTAGCAGTATGCTGCTTCTGCATCTGGATTTGTCAAGGATCTTTCTGCTTGCTTTGCATCCTTGAAAAAAAAATACAAGTCATTATAATTATCCTAAGTCACAAGGTTCGAATTCGAATTTGAATTCGGCAACAATTAAATTTGGATGAAATTCGAGTAAAAATTCAAAAAAAAAAATTCAACATTAAATTCGTCTTATATAAATTTAATTTTTTTAAATATAAATAATATATACACAAAATTATCAAAATAACTAATATTATATTTGTTTTAATTTAATTTAAATTTGTTAAATTTTATATATTAATAATTATAAATCTAAATTAAATATTCTAAAATATTAAAATTTAAATTTATTAAATAATAATATTAAAAAATAAAAGTAAAACAATAAAATAAAATAATATTATATTTAATATCCATTAACGCAATGGCATTGGCATTTATTTGAAAAAAAAACAATTATTTTATTTTGTATGCTTGTTCTAAATACTATTATTATTAATACGTAGCTTATATACCATCGGTCCAATAAATTGAATCCTACAACAAAGCTGTTAATAACATATTAATATAATAGAAATTCTTAATGTGAACCCATGTGGTTGCAAAGGCAGTGGAGCAAGGCATCGAACACAAACCCTACCAATGGCAAGGCATCGAGCCAACAATGGTCGAAGAAATCAGTGACGCCCCTATACCTCCTGATGGGCATTGTAGGTTGTGGCGAAATTTCTTTTAAACATATATTTTAATTAAAAATACCTTCGCCTCTTTCCTACGAATTTGAAGACGAATTTTGACGAATTCCATAGGTTTTTTAAAAATTCACCAAATTTTGAACCTGAAGCCAAAAATTCGACGAATCCTATGACACAGTAATTATCTAAGTGCAATCTTCAAGAATGAACATAGTGGCCCATTGTTCTCCACCAATTGTTTGTACTTCCTTTTCTCTTCCAAACCCATTTGTATCAATTTAGTTTGCATCTAAATTCATTAATTTTCCCTTGGAGACATGTAAATCTACCATGTTTGTATCGAAATAATATATTACCTATTAATGGTCACTATCCTTTGTATCTAGTTGTAACTCTTAGTTATCTATTTGTAACTATTCATAGTGTTTTAGTTATCCATTTGTAACTATTCGTAGTGTATAGTTAACTGTTTGTAGTTAACTGTTGATACTCCCTAATTTTAAGGGTTTGTAAATTCTATAAGAGCAAGGCTCTTCTGTTAATAATATATCTAATTATTTACCAAATTTACATGGTATCAGAGCGGATTTATTCTGGGCGCCATTATTTTTCAATTTTTTTTTTGAAGGAAAAATTTTTGTGGATTTATTCTAAGCCATAATTTGAAATTTTGTGGGTTTTAAAATTCGTATTTGCGTGAGGACTGGTCGTGAGTCTACAAAAGAATTCGTGGGTTGGTTTGTAAGACCCAGTTCATCTCGTGCGTCAATTCTTTCTACTTATGCGACGTCTTTCCTGGTGGTCCACGTTGATTCTACTCACGATTTTTTGTCGTGTCTGGTTTTCTTGTATTTTGGGTCGCGATTTCTTTTGTGTGTCGTTTTCTTCAGAGCACACAACTTCTTCTCTGTTTTGAGCGGTTCTAAGATCGTGTGACTGTGTTTCCTGCAACGACGACTCTTTGCATCTCTGTAACCCGTGTTTTTTGTTTGCGGCTCTATATTTGCAGTTTGTGCGCGCGATTTTCTTCCTTTTTGAGCCGCGTGTTTACGTTCATCTATGCGTGAATTTTGATTTTTTTTGGCTAGGATTTCTCTCAACTTTTGGACACATTTTTCTGGTCTGCTCTTTGCACAAGTTTCTACAGAAAATTTCCAGTGATTTCATTTGTTCTAGGCAAGATTTTCAGCCTTTTCTGGACAATTTTTAAAATTTTCAAAAAATCAGCAAGGGTTTTAAAAGTAAATCCTTAGATTCAAGTCGAAATTTTTTTCTGACTCTAGATTCTTTTTGGGTTTTTCGAAAACTTTTCTAGGTAGGTGTCTGATTTCTCAAGGTGTCTCGAAATATGTGCCTTGGAATTTGTGCCAACAAATTTATCTTTATTTTTGGGTTTTTTTTTTACCTAGGGTTTCGTGTTTTCAATTTGCAGAAATTCTTCTTTGTGCCTTGAAATCCATGTTCGGATTTCTTCCTAGGTTCAAGGTGTGTCGTCTCGAATTTTGTGCCATTTATCCGCTTGTGTCATCTTTGTCTTTTGTGCCTCGAAAAGCGTGAAGCATGGCCTATTTGACCAAGATCATGTTGGACAAGAGTTAGAAGTTCAACGATCGCAACTACAACACATGGAAGCAACGTATGATGACGATATTTGAGTATCAATGTCTTGACCAGATTGTTCTAGGCACCACGATACGACCTCTCACAGTTGATAAGGCTCAGGTGAATTTTGATGAGCAGAATCGGGAAGCCATTATGCTCATAAATTTATCAGTCACTGAAGACCAATCACCTCAGGTTCCTTCAGGTAAATCAGCCAAGGAGAATTGGGATCTTCTGAAAGATCTTCATGAGACTTCCGACAAGAGTCATGCATGCTTTCTAAAGAACATGTTTTCCATTGTCATGGATGAGAATACACCTTTGCAGACACACTTGACCAGGATCAAGGACATTTGAAATCAGCTTGAGGCTATTGGTCGGAAGATCGAGGAAGAAGATATGGTGGTGATCACTTTGAAGAGTTTACCACATCCGTATGAGCACTTTATTGAGACGCTCAACATTACAACTGTGATAGGTCGAATGTGAGCGTTAGAAAACGAGCAGCAAGTAAAAGAGTGCAAATAAACACCAAAACAACCTACACCTCAAGATTAGCCTAAGTTGGAAACAACACAAGATAAAAACAAGAAAATGGAACTCTATACCTTGCGTCGAATCAATCCTTTGGTTGGCCCTTCGATCTTTGATGTGTATGCCCCTTGGATGGAAAGTAGATGCAAGATGTGAAGTGTGAGATGCAAGATAGTTGGACAAAATGGATGCAAATGGCTAAGTGTAGATTGAAAAACAAAACTGCAAGAGTTTGGCTAGCAAAATGATCTCCCCCAAAATGAGAGAAAATAGGGGGTATTTATAGGAATTTTGAGAATTCCTAAGGGAAATGGATGGTCAAGATGGAGCCACCAAATATCAAGATGTAGGGCTAAGGTGAGTTGAGAACTCACAAGCCCTCACATCTTGACATGTGGCATGGGGAGAGGCCCTAAAGGTGAAGTGGACATGAGGTGGAAGAATAGTACATGACATGGAGGGGGGTACAAAGTACCTTGGGATTGGACAAGATCTCCTCATAAAAGCGGTGCTTGTCCCCATGTGGATGAGAGGACAAGTGGGGAATTAAAAATTCCTCAAATATCCTTATGGGGATGAGAGAAGGAATTTACAATTCCTTAAATGCATTGGGGGATTAAAAGGTGAATTAAAAATTCACATGGGGAAGGGAGATGCCTTGTCAAAAAAGAGAAAGCATTTAATAAGATTGACCAAGGACACGTCATAAAGGACATGGGGAAGAGAAAATGAATTTAATATTCCTTGAAAGAATAAAAGGAATTAAAAATTCCTTGAGAGGTTGATTAGGCTAGTTAGTGAAGGATTAGAGGGTGGTTAGGTGGCTAAGAGAGATTAGAGGCCAATTTGCAAAAGTTGGAGGATGTGACACATCCTAATCAAGGATTAGGCATGTGCACATCTTAATGATGGGATTAGAAGAAGGATTAAGATTAGATAATAAAAGATGGAGGATGTGACATGAAGGGAATTAAATAAATGGAATATTTATTTAATTCAATTGATGGAAGGAGGATTAAAGAGATAAGGTATTATTGATTAAATACCTTAGGGATTTGGCAGAATTAAAGATATTAATTAAATAATAGCAATATTACTTAATTAACGAAAATAAGACAAAAGGGGATGAATTTGGATAAATTAAGTGTCCAAATTTAGACGTCTACAACAACAACTAATGTTGACTTGACGTTTCCAAATCTCTACAACAAACTTCTACAGCAGGATCGTTGGAAACAATAGTTTGGTACTAGTGCCACTTCATCCTCTTTAGTGCAGGCATTCCCTGCAAAGACATTTTGGAAGAATAAGGGCAAGCCTTCATCCTTTCAGCAGCACAATCAAGGGCAATCTTCAGATTCTTCAAAGACAAAGAATACTTTGTGCAATTATTGTCACAAATTTGGCCACATGAAGAAGGATTGCCCGAAATGCTTGGCCTTGAACAAGGCAAGCAAGGAGAGTCTAGACCGCAAGCACATGTGTCGAAGCACACTAAGCAGAAGGAGTTTGCCTTCTTTGCATTCATGGAAATGAGTCCTACAAATCTTATAAACACTTCTACTTGGTACATTAACTCTGGTGCTTCACACCATTTCACGCATCATTGGGATTGGTTCATTCAGTACACACCTTTCAAAGATTCAGTTATCTTTGGAGGAGGTGCGGAGTATACTATTGTCGACAAGGGCAACATTCAGATTCAGTCTAGTGGGAGAAATTTGATATTTCTCGATGTATACTTTGTACCTGGCATGGAGATGAACTTACTTTTCGTAAGTCAGATTATGACTCACTCTCCTCAGTTAGACATCGTCTTCAGTATACATACATGCAGTATTGTTGACAGAGAGACATGGACTACAGTCATTCAAGAACTTGAGGATCATGGTCTTTATAGACTTGTTGATTCTGGTGATTCTCAAGAGCACGCTATGGCAGCCAAGAGCACTTCTATCAACAGTCTTTGGCATCAGCGTTATGAGAACTTGAACATGCACTATCTCTCTCAGTTATCACGAGATGATCTCATTGGTGGTCTACCTACGATTCAGACTCAAACTCATAGAGTTTGCGTGGCTTGTCAGGCTAGAAAACAACATCGGACTCCTTTCTCTGATGGCAACTCATGGCGGGCTTCCAGGGTTTTACAATTGGTCTGAGCTGATGTATGTGGTCCAATGCACACGCCTTTCGTTATCGGATCCAAGTATTTTTTGCTTTTTGTTGATGATTTCAGCAAAAAGATGTGGGTGTATTTTTTGAAGCTTAAATGAGGTGTTTAGCATATTTCAGCAGTTTTAGGCCTTGGTGGAAAAAGAGTCTGGTTCTTCTATTATTACTCTTAGGTCAATTAATGGGGGGGGGGAATTTTGTTCCAAATATTTCTCCACATTTTGTGTTGCACATGGCATAAAACGCCAATTCACCACACCTTACACCCCTCGATAGAATGGTGTAGTCGAGCGTTGCAATCGCACCATTACTGAAATGGCATGTTCTATGTTGGAGCATAGACGTGTTCCTAAGAAGTTCTAGGCTGAAGCAGTGTATACTGTTGTTTATCTTCTAAACAAATCTCCTACTCATGTTGTGAAGAAGATGACTCCTGAAGAAGCCTGGTCTGGACGTAAGCCGAACATTAGTCACCTGAAGGTTTTTGGCTCCACCACTCATGTTTGGATTCCTGATGCTCAGCGCACTAAGTTGGATTCCAAGAGCCAGAAACTCATGTTTACAGGTTATAGTGAGAACCATAAGGCATACAGACTAATAGATGCAGACACTGGTCGTCTAATCTTCAATCATGTTGTCGTGGTTGATGAGAATTGTGGGCTCTTCTATTAGTCTTCTCCTATTTGTTCTAAGGTTCAACCTCAGAAAGATTCTGATTTGGGTGTTTATCTTCCACTTGGTCCACTATATGGGAGGGACTCCACAAAGGTGCAGGGACCTCAACAGCCGCTTCCACCATCAGCCCCTATTCAGCAAGATCTAGATGTTCTTCCAAATATGTCAGTTCCAGCTAATCCAGTAGAGGTTGTTCCTCCTGATTGCGATATTGGTTCATCTACTCTTCGGCCTAAATGGTGGGGTTCAACGATTGGTGCTCTTCATGATGATGAGTTACTAGAGGGTAGATCTGCTCAAAATAAGAGCAAACAACAGAATACAGTGAATTTTGCTCTTATGGCCAACCTTCATAGCATTTTGGAGCCTCAAACATATACAAAGGCTAAAGGCACACCTGAGTGGGAACAGGCTATGACAACTGAACATCATAGTCTCATGCAGAATCACACTTGGGAGCTTTCAAATCTTTCGCATGGGAAGAAACCCATAGGCTGCAAATGGGTTTATAAGGTTAAGTATACATAGGCTACATCTCTCGCTTCATGTCAGCCCCTAAAGCTGAACATTGGGTTGCAGCGAAGCGTGTGCTGCAATATGTGAAAGGCACTTCTGACCTTGGCATTTTATATGGGAGGTGCAAAGATCCAAAGCTGATTGGTTATATAGACTCAGATTGGACAGGTTTTGTTGATGACAAAAAGTCTACTGCAGGGTATGTATTCAGTTTGGGTACAAGTGCAGTTACATGGACCACCAAGAAGCAACAGGTAATGGCTCTCTCCTTGACCAAAGCAGAAAATCGAGGAGTTGTTAAAGCAGCTTGTGAGGCAGTTTGGCTTCGAAGGATGCTCTCGGACATGCAAATGTCTCAAGCGGAACCTTCCCCCTTATATTGCGACAATCAAGGGGTGCTAAAACTTATTACGCAAGTAATTGGTAAATTAATTGATATATTAACAATGAGCGAGACGCTCAATAAATAGTTTACAAGATTTACAAAACTGAAAAGTTTCTAAAAAGAAACTCCAGATAAGATCGGAGACGATCTTATCTCTATCTTACAATATCTTACAATATTGAGCATTAATAAATAAATAAATAAACATTATTTTAATACCCTCCCTTAA
>VDFB02330249.1:0-38371 GCA_007258455.2 Sequoia sempervirens
GGTGTATGGGTCCCCCTATCTTGTCGGGGACCAATTTTTAATATGTTGTTGGCGGCATTTTAGCATTTAGAATTCAAATTTCAAGTGTTGGCTTTTGGGATTTAATTGTTGGGAAAGTAGCACAATTGCATATAAATACCTGTTTATTTTATCATTTGAAATCTAATAACTAGAACAAGCATCCAAGAGCAAATACTAGTTTCAAGAGCAAGTCAAGAGCAAAATTTTATAGCTTTATAGTAGCAATTCAAGATCCAACATCATGTCAAAGTTTATGTGTTCATGTTCATGTTTTGTGAAGGCTAACCCTTGTTGTAGGTCTCCAAAGCATTCAAGCAAGAAAGATCCAAATTCTTGAGGTGATGTGCATGACTGTAGTCCTTCAAGGAAGCTATTGAAGGGTGGTGAGTTGCATCAATTTGTGATTTCATCATTCCTTCCTTTTAATTATCATTTATATCATTGACATTGTCATTGTGGAAGTGGAAACACTTACATGGGGTTTTATTGAGGCAAGCCCCTAAATGTCCCAACATTCCCTTTCTTTGAGAATGTGCAAATTACAGGATTGAAATCAAATTGTCAATTATTGCATTCAAATCCCTAAAATTTGTCAAGCTACAAAAATGCATTTACAAAATTACCTGATGACATTCTCACAACTCTACAACTAGGAATTAGAAGCTTAGATATAGCACCAAAGGACCCCAAAAGCAGTTTCAAGACCTCCTATTAGGGAAATATGCCCCTAGGCATCTATGTCCTCCAATGCATGCAGGATCCAACTTTTTATGACACATACACATCATTCGACACTTCCCAGATCTGTCTACAAGTTATTATTTCCATCTGTGTATTTTTGGAATATTGCATTTATCACATGTTAGGTCATATAGTTCAATTAGGTTAATAATTTCAAATAATTTCCAATCCATTTCCAAGGCCCCTAAGAAAGGGAGATTTAGGTCTAATTGGCTCACCTTTGTGGTTGATAGTCAATCTATTCATCTTGCTAATCTCCCCTTCTAATGTAATTTGGGAAAAGGAAGGCATTAACCCTAGGTTTACATATTAAACATAAGGGTTCTCCCCCTTTTCCCTACATTATAGTATCTACTTGAGGTATGGAATTTTATCCTATAAAAGTTACTCCTCAAATTCTTAAACATTTTCAAAATTTACAAGAAAGCTTCAAGCAATCAAAATATTCATCTCATAGCTCACAAATAAGTGTCAATTGTTCTCATGTTTGTTAAAGAAAGATAATATTTTATTATGATGAAAATATCAATAGGATTTTGAATAACTTAAGTAATACCTTTCAAATCCACCTATGTTAGTTTCACCTATTCCAAGAAAACCTTTTTCTACCATACATCTAAACAACACAATTTTCCTTAGGAGCCTTCCCAACTCAAAATTATAATCAAGAAAAAGAAAGAGTTATTTATTACCCCAGTAGAAATTTAGTAGTATATTAAATAAACTATCCATCTCTTGAGAAGGTGTGTTTATCTACTAGCTTTGCATCTCACAAATAATGACAGTACATGCTTAATAATAAAATAAAAAATCCTTCTCAAGTGGTGGATAGTTTATTTAATATGCTACATACCATCATTCACTCCTCATGTCTAACCCTCATAAATGAGCACAAATTTGAATTTTAAATTTCAAAAATGTCACTTACCATTTGTCTGCCTTTATCACCTTATCAATGCTCCTTGACTCACTTGCTTCAATGCTTGTGTGCTATAATGTGGTCCATGATAGCTATAGTTCTCTTGAATGTTAGATATTTCATCATTAATAAACCTATGGTAAAAATTTATTTATTTAAATACCCCTTCATATTTATGCACACCTCTCCCTCTAGTTTTACTTGACCCCTTTTATTTTTTCCTTCCCCTTGCACACTCATGACCTTGTTCTCCTTTTGAGAGCTCCTCATGTCTTTCATACCCACCTTATCGCTTGAAGGGGCATACCTAATCCAATCCTACCACTTACGAAATTTTCTTTTAATTTCTTTAAAATTTCATTGCTTCTTTTAGTCGCAAGGCCATCTCAAAGAGGGGGAAAATGTAGACATCTAAAATCTACTAGACAAATTCAATCACCATTTTTAACATCATGTTGACTCTACCATCAATCTAAATAATTAATTTTATGCTAAAAACCCCTTTTCACCCCACTAATAATACCACATTGTTAAGTGATCCTTAATAACATCATGTTGACACCACCATCAATCTAATTAATTAATTTTATGCTAAAAACCCCTTTTCACCCCACTAATAATACCACATTCTTAAGTAAGCTTTAATTTTTATTATTTAGTTAATTAATGCATTTTCTCCATTTATTCAAAATAAATAAAAGATTCAATTATTCATGGTCATCCATAATTATTAAATAAAAATCCATAAGTATTAAAAAATTAAATTGCTTACGTAACAACCATCCATCTAATAATGAATCTCAACCATTCTTCAATCAATCATCATTAAATTAAAAGTCACCCACTATTAAATAAAGGCATCTAAATTCATCTCAACCATTCATTAAATAGTGAATCTCAATTTTCACATCTCCATTTGAAAATATATAAATCTATCCTTCATAATTAATCAAGAGATCGTCATTGCAAATCTAACAGGTACATTACCAAAATATTGCACCAAACTTGAGCAACCATAATTCAAGAGAAAATATACTCAACAAGGAGATATTCACTTGGTAAGTGAAGGTAAAATCATCTAATTCTTTGTCTTCTTTATATGCTCAATCCAAGGCTATGTTGGTTTATAATGAGGAACTTGATATTGTTTCAATTTCCTATTTAACCTATTCTAAAACTTAACATGTATAGTTGGATGTAATCAATCTAATTCATTTTTTTTTTCTCTCCTTGTGGTCAACTATTTGCAATTGAGTCTCCAAGTTTTGGGAGATAGGAAAAGGATTTAAAATCTTGAGGAGTGTAATTAATCAAATGAGGGTGCTAGAAATAGACACACAAAAATTTGGGTAAAGTCTAGTTGCTTCTTATAAACTTCTTACACAAAATATTGAATTTGTTAGATGTTCTATATAGGAATGGTTATTGGGGATTGAAACCATAAATGATAGCTCTAAATTGGAAGATACTAAAGAATTAAGGTAAGAGAAACTTGCATTTTTGAAGCAATTCATGCATGAAATTAAAAATGATGAAATCACCACTTAACATGAAAACATCATTTTTGATAGTTATAAATTACCATGGAGAAAATGAAATTGTTTTGATGAAATTATTCTTACTATCAAAAGCAGAATGAACAAGTCAATGAGAAATTTTGTTATTTAATGTACCTAAATTATTTAACTATGATAGATCATATGATGAAATCGAAATCAACAATGAAAGATAAAGTAAACCATAACATAATTTTTATATGGAAAAAACCTTGGAAAAAAATCCACACCCCAAGAGACCCACATTTTTTTATTCCTAAATATTATTACATCAACACAATGTACTTATCTACAAGTGATGAGGGCGGGAGGTGCCTTTTTGAATTCTGTAGAAGATGTAGACGATGCCTGTGATCAGGAAGATGATCTGGATGGCAGTTGGGTGTCCTCCCTCCACCGACTTCTTAGGGTCGGCGTTGGGATTGGAATCTTGGCGGATTTCTTTCTCGTTATTGCTTATGAAAACTTTGTGGTCGCTGGTGATGGGTGTTGACATGCGTTTCCCTCTGTTTCTATGGGGTTGTTGTGGGTGCCCCTCCTCCTTTTATTTTGGCTACCTTCTTGGCTGTGGGTGTGCGTTGGTCTTTCTAAGGAGGGTTGGTTGCAGAATGAGCTTATTTTTGCTCCGACTTGACATAGTTGGAGGGCTTGGGGGATCTTAATGTTGGCTTGTTCTGTTTCTTATTTTTCCTTGGTCTTCCTTCGCTTCTACCTAATGATTTTATGGTGGATCTTTGTTGTTTTTTGGCTGCTCTCTTTGTAGGGGATGTGGGAGTGCGTTGGTTGCTTTAAGGAAGTTTGGTTGTTGATTAGGCTTTTTTTTGTCCCTATTCGGCATAATAGGGAGGCTTGGGGGTTTCTCTTGTTGGCCTGCTCTACTTCCTGCTTCCTTCTTGCTTACTTTCATTTCTTCTTCATTCTCTTTGCTAACTTGTGGGCTACTTGTGTGTTCTTGTACCCCGAGTGCTCCTTGATGCTTGTGTTTTTTATGGGGTTGTTGGTTTCCTATGTGGATTTGTTGTTGGTTTGGGATGGGTTGTCCCTGCCTTGTCATTTTGTGGATGCCCTTAAGTTTCTTATGGAGCTATTGGTTATGTCCATCTCCCCTATTTTTGGTGGGCTGCTTTTGGCTGGGATGATTGTTTTTATGTTTTCCCAGTTGTTGTCTTTGGTTAGGGGTGCTTATGTCTTTCATTCTTCAAATGGGATCTCTGCTCACATTTTGTTAGAGGTGATGATGGAGTTGGTTGTTTTGGGCTTGAGGTTGTTGCTGAAGTTTTACTTGGCTACGATGCTTGCTATGGGTTCTTTTCTGTTGTTGACTTGTTGGCTGAAGGGTCCTACTATTTTGGACTCTATTTAGATCAGTTGTGGCCTTGCTCTCTTAGTTGGGTGGTTCTCAAGTTTTAATCCTAGACCCCGGATGGTTTTGTTCCTTGTGCAGGGTTTTCGAAAGGAGGGTACAGTTGCATGCTTGGCTACTATGTTGGATTTCTCCTTTGGTCCTATGGAGGTGGCCCCTCCTTAGCAGTTGTTCTTATTGAGGTGGGAAGTTCTCCTATGGAGGTGGAGGTTGAGGGTGTTGGTGATGTCTGGCTGCGGTGGTCTTGTTGATCGTATCATCCTCTCCAATAAAGGGGAGCTCACTCCTTTAGAGGTGGAGATGGAGTTGGTTTCCTATTACCAGGTGAGTCTGAGCTGCATGGAAGCTGATTTACTGTAGTTTTCAATGATGGATCACAAATCCCCTATTAAGGAGGGGTGTTTGGTCTTATTGGTGGTTCATACCATTGTGTTCTCTGCTCTTTTAGTGTTGATTATCTTTCTTGGCTTAGTGGTGTATTCCTTGAGCGGCTAGTTTGTTGATGCCTAGCAGATGTAGACAGGTTCTTTGTGTAACTAAAAGGGTTTCTAGTCTCGGTTAAAATCCAGATTGTTTAAGGGTCTCAGGCTCTTGATTGTTTGTAAGATGCAACGTGCGTAGTCTTGTTAATATTTTAGAGGATGTTGTGGGGATATTGTTGGTCTATGGTTTATCTTATTTGTAGCTTGCTTTCCTTTGTACTGGGTTCTAGGCCCCATCAAAACCCATTTTTTACCCTTAATAAAAAACACAATGTATTTATCTCTATGTATTATAGTAGTATAATGGTGCTTAAGCAACTTACACAAATAATCTCACATACTACCATCTTAAGGAATTAATACATATGAGACATAAATACAATATGTCATGGATGGTATTACCAAACTAATGACAAATACAAGTCACCCAAATCTAGGCATCCACCTCCATGTGAAATCTCATAACACCAAAATTGATCAATCACCTTGAAAAGTAAGTAACTCATCATACACACCATACACCCATCTCATGTATCATTAGTACCATAGATTATGTCATAATATTTAATTTTACCAACACCACAATCCTAGGCACTTCATGGGAATTTCATCCAAATCTATCATAATATCCATTTGTAGAAGATCCTTTTACATCCTCTTGTACCTCTCAATCTTTACCCGATTTCCAATGTCTTCCCAATTTTAACTCCCAACTTATAAATGCCACTATAATTACATCTAAGAGAATAAATAAATAAATGCTTTTTTTCCACCACTTAGGAGGGGAATAAAAAATTTCACTCTCCATGATCCTTGGAGATATAACATTATATATCAACAATAATAATTAAAACTATTAACACATATAGGGATTTACAAGGTGAATGTCACCTAATACCAACATCATCCCAATTGAAATTTAGAGTGCAATGACATAATTAAGAACATAATAAATCAAGCTCTTGAAGAGGAGAGACCAATTACTTCTATGCACCCACCATACTTATCTATGCTCACTATCTTAGGGAGTGAAGCTACAAATTTTTTGAGGTTTTTTTTTTATAACATGACTATGCCACCCTCAACCATTTCCCAAACAATTTGATATTTAATATCAATGTAATTTATATAGGCATGATACATTAGTTTTTTAACTAAATAGATGGCACTTTGGCTATCACATTTAGTTTTGACTTCTCCACACTAAAATCTAATACCTAAACACAACTCATGTAACCACATTACCTCCTTATAGGAATGTTCCATATCCATGTACTCCACTTATATATAGAGTATAATGTGAAGTTAGGTTATCAATTTCTCATCCAACTAACTACACCTACAAACAATGTAAATCAATAGCCACTTATAGGCCTCATACAATCTAGATTACTAGAAAAACTAGATCCAACAAAGTAAATCAATTGTCCTAACCACATCATCAATACCATGAAAAAAAAATATAATGGTTAGAAGTTCCATGCAAATATCTAAAAATTTTGTTAACATAAGTCTAGTGTTATTGACCAAGGTTCAACATAAACCTACTCAGAACTTCAGCTACTTGGGCAATATCAAGTCTTACACTAAACATGGAATAAATGAGGCTTACCAAAATATTGGCATATAAAACCCTCTATTTTTTTAAACAAAATGGGTGAAAATTTTATTCAAAGAAAAGCAGACAATTACAATAGGAGAGTTAAAAGTTCAAATCCTTCAAACCAATACCAAAATTAGAGCCTAAAGAGAAAACCTCAAAGGAATCCATAAAAAAATACACTAGCCACCCATCTAGCACCAAAGAGCATACAAACAAAACAACCCCACCCCACTAATCTTTTTGATCCTCATGAAGAATTTGTGTCAGCCATTGACTTTTTTCCTGATCTAGTTGACTCCAATCCCACACAGTCTATGCTTCCAACTCATCAAATGCCCATTTGGCCAGACAATCAACCACTTTGTTCCATTCCCTAGGAATATGCACAAAGGAAATAAAAACAAAATTTGAGGCCAAACAAAGGATTTGTTTCGCAATCACACCCAATCTCCAAGAGGAGTTCTAGAAATCCTGATTATTTAACAAAGAAACCAAAATCATAGAATCCATTTCATAGATCAACTTCATCCAACCCAACTCACAGGCTTTCTCCTTGATCCTTAAGAATAGCCTAGGTCTCCATTTGGTTATTAGAGTGCACTCTCATATAAATGGAGAAAAAAAATTGAACATGACCCCTTCTATCGTGTCCCAAGCTCCACCAATTCCAACAGCCCCTGGATTACCATGAGCAGAACCATCCATGTTAATTTTATAAAATCCCTTAGGGGGGACTCCACCTGCCTACATGATTCACCTTCTTAGAAAACCTTTTCCTAAAACCTAGATGAACATGAGATCCAATGGATGGAGAAAGCTTCAAGAGGGTAGAAGTGACATAATCAGTCGAGGACAAAGGTCCCACTAAATAAAACTTAGCCTTGATAGTCTCCTTAAGCATTCTCTTTACCTTGTACTAGATCTCGAGGGAAACCTACCATTGCTCCTAAAAAAATCATTTGTTTCTCTCCAGCCAAATATGCCAAATAATAAGAGAGGGACCTAGCTCCCATGCTGGCACCAAGAAGGAGCCAAAAGTTGGAGGGAGGCCTAAATTCTCCCAAAGATCATGAAAAGAAGAATCTTTCCAAAATGGTCTCCTTCATAACTTCCACCAAAGACTCCAAATTTCCACCAAAAAAGAACATTGGAAGAAGAGATGATTGGAACTTTCTTCACTACATCCACAAAAGAAACATAACTAAGGTCCTCTAAACCCTCTTTTCCTAATATTCTACCAAGTGAGGAATTTATTCAAACTTAATAACCACATGAAAAAATTACACTTGGGTCATCCATTTTAGTTCCAAATTTATTTCCACCAAGGACTCTCTCTCAAGTCCCCAAGATGACCTTGCAAAGTAGCATATCCTTGAGCCATTGATTACTTCCCTTTGGGATCATTACCCCAAGCCAACACATCCCTATCCTTAGAAGAATAACAAGGGTGTCCAACAATAATAGAAGCCAATGAGCTCCTCTCCTCTTGAGAACCTCCTCTAGGCAAATTAGCAGAATGTCACCACTGATACATTGAAGAGCACCCCAAGGAAAAAGAGCATTTAAATCTATCCACACTGGACCATCCAACCTCCTCAAAAATAACACTTATGGCTCGAAGATGAGGGTGGGGCAAGAGGATTGTTGGGTGTCCATACCAAGAGTTAGACCAAAGTAGAGCTTAATCACCCTTATGAATAATCCAAAAAAGGCCATCCTTAATGAGGGTGACATCCCTATTATAGTATTCTCGATCATGAACCCTTTACCAATTAATTCCATGCGTGCGATATCCTCCTTATTGACACCACCTAAATATTTTTGGTTCAAAATGCAAGCCCAAGGATGGTCAGAAAGAGTACACAACCTCCAATATAATTTTGCAGCAAGAGAAAGACTATTGTCCATGGACTACCTAAGACCCAAGCCACCATACTCCTTAGGTTTACAAACTTGTTCCCAACTCACTAAGCTCCACTTTTGATGCTCAAGTTTTCCAACCCATAAGAATTTTCTTGCAAAGGAGTCATAATCCTTAACAAAAAATTTAGGGGAAGATAACACCATGAACCTATACAAAGGAAGAGCTTGTAAGATAGAAGTTAAAAGAGACAACCTGCCAACAAAAGATAACTACTAAAAATTCCAATAATTAACTTTTGAACAAAATTTATCTAGGATCATTTTCTAGTGCCTCTTATTTAGAGTTTCTTCTCAAAGGGGATACCCAAATACTCCATAGGGAGGCTTAGAATTTGAAAACAAAGAATTTGAGCAACTTTGAGATGAATCAACCTAGGAGTGTTGAAGAATATGATGCTAGACTTTCTCTCATTAATATTTTGACCAGATGCAACCATATAAGTATCAAGAGCTTTCTTAAAGTTAAATGCTTCATCAATTCTTGTTAGGGCCATCAAAGCAATGTCATAAAAAAATTGAAGGTGAGTCTACAAGTCTAAATTATGACCCCAGCTCCAACATTTGACAAGACCATTGTCCTTAAACTATTTCAACAGTCTACCAAGACCCTCAACTAATAAAATAAAGAGGTACGAAGAAGGAGGGTCTCCCTACTTGAGTCCTCATGAAGAAGAGAAGATAGGAGTGGGAGAACCATTAACCAAAATCGAGAAGGAGGCAGAGGTCACACAACTCATAACCCAAGAGATCCAGTCTCGATGAAATCTAAAAGCCACAAGCATACATTGGAGAAAAGACCATTGGACCCTGTCATAGGCTTTAAACATATCCAACTTAATGAACATGGATTTCTCCTTAGAAGAGGACATGGAGTGCACAACTTCTGTCACAATCATGATCCCATCCACAATCTGATGACCTTTGACAAAACCCCCTTGTTCCAAAGAGATCAAAGGTGCCAAGCAAGTCTTCAACCTATCTGCTATCAACTTATATATAATCTTAAAGGAAACATTACACAAGGAAATAGGCCAAAAAAAATCCAAGGAATTGGCCCCATATTTTTTAGGAATTAGAACAAGAAACATGGAGTTAATTGCCTTAAGCATCTTCTTATTAGTTTGAGACTCACAAACCACCTCCGACAAATTGAATTTGAGGGTATCCAAAAATTATTGAAAGAAATAAATTAGAAAACCATCAAGTCTAGGAGCCTTATCTTTCTTCATCTAATAAACAATGCTTTCAAGCTCCTTCAAAGAAATAGGCTTTACAAGGAAATTATTCATTTCCATGGATACCACTGAAGGATGTAATCCAAGACAATATTCTCCTTAGCCAAGACCTACGGGTTTTCTTTTGTGTAAAGGGAAGAGTAGAAGCAATTTACCTCCTCTGAAATGTCTTGGGAAGAAGTTAATTGTTCCCCTTGGATTGAAATGAGAGACGAAATAAAATTCTCATAGCTTCACTCTTTGACAGAATTATGAAAAAAAGTAGTATTTTTATCTCCTTCCTAAAGCCAGTTATTGCGAGATTTTTGTTTCCCAAAAAACTCTTTTCAAAGCTCCCATTCAACAAGTTCCTTGGAGAGTTGAGTCTCTTCCTAAAGCAAATTTACAAACATACCATCTTCCTTAATTATGAAAGTGATGCTATCCAATTGATCTTGAACCCACTTCTTCTCAAGAAAAAGATTCCCAAAAGAGGACCTATTCCATTTTTAAGCCTATATTTAACAAATTGAAGCCTCTTGAAGAAAGAAAACATAACAATAACAAAGGTAGGCTTCCCTTTAGTCCACCACTTCTCAACCAACTGGCGCAAACTAGGATTATGAACCCACATAGTTGAAATTTAAAAGGAGGGTTTTTGGACATAGAAAACAATAAGGAAGAGAACTTGATCAACTAGTGGTCTGATCCTTTCCATCTCAAGATTTCAGAAGAAGAAGCCCAGTTGTTCCCAATCCAGTGGTTTGAGACAAGAAATCTATCAAGTCTCTTAGAAATAGACCCCTCCCCACACCTTTTGTTATGCCAAGTGAGTTCCATTATGTGGCTTCACATCCAACAACTTGAGAGGAGATGTTGTCACACATCAAGGACGAAGTAGGACCCAGAGGGCCAACTCCCCCATATTTTTCCTCTAGGTTGCAAAGAGAGTTAAAGTCTCCTACAAGAATCCAAGGGCAAGAAGGTTCCAAAGATCTAATGAATCTAATATGGGACCAAAATATAGTTTTACCTGACACATCGATTGGCACATAAACATTGGAAAGAAGAATAACCACTTTGAAGTCAAAGCAAGAAGCAATCATAGAAAGTGAATTCATGTTGGCCACCCACCAGAGAGGAGTTATCCTACATGGATCCCAAAAAAAAGTAATGCCACCCATCAAACCTTGGGCACCAACACACTAATAGAGAGCTCTCTTCTAGATTTTGGAAGAAGCATTCTTCATATCGTCCACAAAATTTTTGGTTTCTTGGATAAAAATAATATCAAGATTATGATCATGAATCAAATCACAAGTAGCCTTTTGTCTAGGGATGCTACTCAAACCCATTATATTCCATGAAAGTAAAATTATTTTTGGGAAGAGGAAAAGTGAGTGTCCAAAGTCTTAACAACACTCACTTCCACTAAGGACTCTACCATTATCTTCATCTTTTCTATATCCTTTTTTCTTCCCACCTTCGCTTGTTTATCTATAACCACTTTCTTTAAGATTTTCTAATTGATACTTAGTAGAGGAGTGTTTTTCCTTTTCATGTCTTCCTTAGCCACATAATCTAAAGCTAGAGTATTTGCTACATCAGTATCTACATGTTCCAAATAAATCTCACACAAATGATTAGCTATGATAACAATCCCTTGAAAATTCACCAATGTCTCAATGAGGGTTGGTGACAAGTAATCCCCATCCATTGGAACCTTCGTAGAATCCACTCTTTGAATAGGATCTTGGGGGATATGAGGAGACATGGCCATGCCTTGTATATCATGTTCCCCAAAAGTATGATCATGATCCATTACGTCAAGGTCCTCAAAATTTTCTAGAACATCGAACTTGTTTCCCAAAGCTCCCTTTTTCACAGTTTTGTTTTGTCGAGATGGCCCCCTTTCCTTGGAATAAACTTTCATAGGAACAAACTCACTAGAGTCAGCCCCCTCATTTTGACTGAAGCTTTACCTTTTTCTTTGGAATCGGTTGCATACAACCCAGACGGGGGTTGGTGACCGCTACCACCTAGCTTAGGGTAGTTCCTTTGTAGGTGACCATACTCATGACATGGTTTGCATTGAAATGGTAGAGCTTCATAGTCAACCTGTCGAATCCAACTCATACTTCCCAATCCAATTTCAAGAGATTTTGGAAATGGGTTATTTAGATTAATTTCCACACAAAAATGAGCAAAAGTGGTTACCTTGCGATTGAGGGTTTATCAAGAGGGACCCAAGGGATTCCCCCAAACCGCATCAATAGAGTGCAAGATATCCTTATGCCAAATCTCCATTGAAATCTATGGAAAATGAATCCACTCAAGAATTTTCTATAGGAGCTCTTCTGAAGGATCAAACCCTAGATGCCATGGTTTGATAAAACCCTAGCCTAATTATGGAAATAAGGGCTTCCTTCAAAAACCATATTCTTATCCACAAGTCTAGAAAAACTACGAAGAAAAATCTATTTGCACCTAGGATAATGTTAAATAGGCACAAGACAATTGAGAGGGGGGGTGAATCAGTTGTCACACAATTTAAACTTATAACTTCAACACTTATTAACTCCACAACCACACTATTCTGTTATTAAGAGCATGAAACATAAATAACAGAAAGCAAATCAACACAACGAACACCAAATTTTTACATGGAAAACCCAATGAGGGAAAAACCACGATGAGGGTTAACTCACAATATAAAAGATTATAAACATTATACAAAGGCTCACTGCCAAGGGCTCTTAGCCCAAAAGAGGATTCGTTGTCCAAGTACAAAGGCTCACTGCCTACAAAAAAGACTCACTTTCCAAGCACAAAGGCTCATTACCTACAGAAAGGACTCACTGTCAAATAGGGAGGCTCACTACCTATATATACAAAAGTGAACAAAAATATCCACCACAAAAATTAATGCACATTTGTAGGATTACAGAAACCTTCAGCTCACTGCCTTCAACACACTAAAAAAATTCTATCTCAACTCACTCACACACACTTCTGCTCTTATGATTTATGGATCACTTTCGTCACTTTGCATCACACTGTCATACAACTCTTCACAATTTGACTTGATTTTATACCATCCTCATCCTTAGAAAATTTCTTCAAGGTCAACCACAAATACCTCATTTCAATTAATTCAAAATAGGTCGGCAACTCAAAATTCTCGCGGTGGAAAGGAATAAGAGTGGACCAAAAACATTTTTCAAGTAAAAAATAATATCTCGAAACAACCACATGCTTCCTTAATTAAATTTTATTCTTTGAATGAAGTGTAACACCAAGTCGGTCAAACCTAATGAAAACACAAATGATCATTGATGTACACACTTCCCAATAAGAAGATGACACACGGATTCCACGACATGCTTCCTTATGCACAAGAATACACTTTAGAATCTTCTAGATACATCCACAACAAAACAACAAACTTCAATCACTGAACACCTTTCACTAGTCCAACCAGACTATATAAACTCACACTAAAATACTGAAACATGACTTCTGGATCACCAATCTTCAAACCTCTTTGCCAAAGCACAAAAAAGACCTTCATAAGACATATTCCAGATCCAAGAGATCTGAAACAAAATAGAGAAGAACTGCAGAGGAACAATATTTATCCCTGTCCATAGTAGACCAACTTTACTAGAATAGTTCACAAATCGATGAATGTAACTTTCACGTACCATCAAACCAAAAGCTAAAACTCAAGAATTATCACCACTAAATCACCATTATCAAACCTTTAGATCCACACAAGCATAGGATCAACACAAGAGAAATGCAGAGCACATACCAGAGCACACTCTAAACACTTTCATCACTCTGACTTCTCTTCTTTATTAATTTTCTCAAAACCACTTGGAAACACATCAACCCAACACATCTACAATGACATAAAGAAGCTCCATGTCACAACATCTCAGAAGCATCTTAGCTATACATGTACAATATGCAACATACTTAACTGTGTTGACATCAATGACAACACCACCAAAACTTGCTCAAACCTACAACAATCTCCCTCTTTGTCATTGATGGCAACACATGATGTGAAAAACCATCAAAGATGAAAAAAATTTACACACTATCCTGGGAGAACACCTTCTCTTCTTCTTCGCCTATTTTTCACATGACTTTCTCTCCCACTTTGACATAAATGGAAAAGATCAACAACACTAATTACTCCCCCTTAGGAGTACACTCATATTGCAACAATGAAAACCTTTTCTACTCCCCCTGCGGGGTAGACCCATTTATCAGTCCAGATAAATGAAGAATTTGGGAATTCACCAGACTGATGCACCTTCATGTGCACCTAGTTAGGAGAGCCAATGACCCCCAACCTCTCCCTAAGATTCTCAAAAGTATCCTTTGGAAGAGCCTTAGTGAATATGTCTACAATTTGTTCCTTTTTTGTCACATGCTCTAGTCTAACCTCATTCTCCAACACTTTTTCTCTCAAAAAATGATACTTGATAGATATATGTTTTGTTCTTGAATGCATAACCAGGTTCTTTGAAATTTTTATTGCTCTTGTGATGTCATAGAAAATAGAAATAAGCTCATCACATTCCACACTAATGTCCTCCAGTTTCTGCTTCATCCATAAAACCTATGTGTAGCAGGATGCTGCAACAATATATTTTGCCTCTGTTGTGGATAAAGAAACCGAGTCTTTCTTTTTGCTCAACCATGAAACTAATCTTCCACCAAGAAAGAAAGCACCACAACTAGTACTCTTCTGTTCATCTACACATCTGACCCAATCAACATCTGTTTAAGCACTCAAGGTGAAATCACCACTCTTATCATACCATAGTCCATAATCCAGTGTACCTTTAAGATATCTAACTATCCTCTTTACAATTGTGACATGTGCTTCTCTGAGATCTGCTTAGAATCTGGCATCTAAACATACTACATGCATAATGTTCTCTCTGGTAATAGTAAGATACAACAGTCCACTAATCATAGATCTATATTTGCTCTGATTAGTCTTAGCAAATTCATCATCTTTGCTCAATATACATCCGGTTACCATAGGAGTACAAACCGGTTTGGAATCATCCATCCCAAATTTCTACAACAATTCTTTTACGTACTTAGATTATGAAATGAATATCCCTTTATCAATTTGATTTACTTGTAGACCAAGGAATAAATTCAATTCACCGATCATAGACATTACAAATTCTTTTTGCATCTCTTTAGCAAACTTTTTACACATGCCTTCATTTCCACCAAAAATGATATCATCAATTTAAAAAACTACTATCAACATTTAGTTACCTTGCACTTTGAAGTAAAGATTGTTGTCAATAGAACCTTTGTTGAATCTTTGCTTTGTCAGATATATGTCTAGTCTTGCATACCAAGCTTTAAGAGCTTGCTTTAGCCCATACAATGCCTTCTTCAACTTACAAACCATGTCTAGTTTGTCAGACAACTGAAACTCTTCAGGTTGCTCCATGTACACCTCTTCCTCCAACTCACCATTCAGAAATGTTCACTTAACATCCATTTGATACACCTTGAAGTCCTTGTGGGCAGAAAATGCCAAAAACATTCTAATTGCTTCCATTATGGCCACAAGGGCAAATGTTTCTTCAAAACATATACCTTCAACTTGTGAATATTCTTTTCATACCAGTCTCGCCTTATTCCTTACGACTTCTCCACTTTCATTCAGCTTATTCTAGAACACCCATTTCAAACCAATCACATTTTTATTCACAGGCCTAGGGACTAGTTCCCATGTCTAATTCTTTTCTATTTTTTGCAATTCTTCTTTCATAGCTCTCATCCAACTCTCATCTTCAAATGCTTCACTTACAGATTTGGGTTCAACTTTAGATAATAGACACAAATTTACCTCTGCTACAAATGTACTTCTTGTCTTCTCACCTTCACTTTTATCTCCAATTATCTGATCTTCTGGATGATTCTTCTATACATACTTAGGATTTTTGACAACAAGTTCAGATTCATTTTCTTCTTCTTTTTCTTCTTCTTCTTCTTCCAATTGTTCTTCTTTCTCTTCTTATTCCTTCTCCCTATTTTCTTTAGGTACATGTCCACATATAGGGTCATCAGGTTCAACTTCACTTATCTCAATAGCTTTGTGTATGTCTTCATCAACCTTCACATTAGCACTTTCAATAATATTTCTCAATATTTTGTTAAATCATCTGTATGCTTTGCTAGTAGTAGTGTATCCAAGAAATATTCCTTCATCATATCTAGCATCAAACTTTCCAATATTTTCATCATCTCTTTTAATATAGAACCTGCTTGCAAATACCTTGAAATAATTCACAGTAGGAGTCTTACCAGCCCATAACTCAAAAGGTGTCTTAGTGTTGTTGTATTTGATTTGGACTCTATTAAGAACATAAACAACAGTATTTATCACTTCTCTTAAGTACACATCCGGTACATTTGATTCTTTCATCATGGTTCTAGCAGCTTCCTGTATAGTCTGATTTTTCCTTTCAACTACTCCATTTTGCTGAGGGGTTCTTAGAGCAGAAAAATGTCTTATGACATTCTATTCATAAAATGTATTAAATTCACTAGAAGTGAATTCTCCACCTCTATCAAATCTTAAACACTTGATTTTCAAATTTACTTCATTTTCCACTCTTTCTTTGAATACCTTAAAACTATCCACAACCTGAGTCTTTTCTTTGAGAAAATCAACCCATGTCATTCAAGTATAATCATCAATAAGCAACATGAAATATCTATCACCATTGAGTCTTCCAGTCCTAGTTGAACCGTAGAGATCTATATGAATTAACTCCAGCATTCTGGTTGTAGAATGCTCTTTTCCCTTAAAAGTTGCATCTTGTATGTTTCCCAAATTGACAACTTTTGTAGATAGCATTACCAGGTCTTATTATTCTAGGCAGTCCTCGAACAATCTCCTTTGCACTGATCTTGACCAAGTTATCAAAATTCACGTCCCATTCTCTGGTGCCATAACCAACTTTCACTGATTTGAGATAGAAGACAATGACCATCAACTCCCTTCAATTGGTAGATGTTTCCATGAGTTCTTCTTCCAACAACAATCATATCTCCATTTTCAGATACTTTTCTAATTTCATAGGTATTGTTCTAAAACACAGGTTTGAAACCATTGCTACACATCTGACCAAAACTTAGAAGGTTATACCTCAAACCCTTCACATAATATACATCAGTACTATGTACTAAATCAAAACTAATTGAACCTTTCCCACATATCTTTGCTCCTTAATCATCACCAAACATAACTAAACCACCATCATATTTCTCAAGTTTAGTGAACTTACTCTTATCTTCAGTCATGTGATTAGAACATCTACTATCAATTACCCAGTAGTCTTCATCCTGTCTTGCATGAAAAGTGGTGACCAAAGTACCTTCCATCCTATTTCTCTTATTCTCCGGAGCCTTCATGCTTACACATTTTCCAGGGTTAGTGGATACAAATTTACATTCCAAAGCTAAGAATAAGCATTCACTATCATCAACCTCATTCTCAGATTCATCATTAGAAATTCCTGCTTCTTCTTTAACATAGTACAACTTCTTATATTTCTTATCCTTCCTATCCTTATCTTTATAATCCTTGTTCTTCTTATGCACAACTCTATTCAGAAATCTTGAAGCATAATGACCAATATTACCACAAATAAAACATTTAATGGGAAACATACCTTTATACTTTATGGTACCTTTCTTCAACTTCTTGCTGAAGTTTGCTTCCAACTCATCAACACCATCACTATTTGGTTCCTCTTCAATATTCAATGCTTTAAATTCCGTTTATGTCTTTTCTTCTATCTTGTCTTTTTTTTTGGAACTTCCTCAACTCAAATGCTTGCAAGGTGCCAAACAACTATTCCAAAGTGTAAGTCTTAGGATTATATACTTCTTCAATGACTGCGATCTTATCGCTATAGCACTCTGGTAAGGTTATCAAGATATTCTCAATTATATCTTCATCTGATAGTTTTCCTCCTTGATTTCTAACTTCATTTGCAATTAGTTCAACCCTCTGAAAGAAACTTGTAAACTCTTCACCTTCTTCCATCTTCAGATTCACAAATTTGCGCTTCACCACTAGCTTCTTTGTCAATTTCACTCTTTCATTTCCTTCATACATATCTTCCAACTTCTTCCAAACTTCATATGTAGTTTCCAAAGAAGAAACCTTTGCTCGCTCATTTTTAGATAAACCACTGCAAATAGCATACTTCGCCTTCTCATTTTCTTCATAAACAGAGATCTCATCTGCAGTAGTAAGACCACAAGACGGGTATGTATACTTTGTCTCAACAACCTTCAGGTCTTGAAACCAAAGGAGATAATATATCCTTTCATTTTTCCCTTCCAATCATTGTAGTGAGTTCCATCGAACATAGGGATCACCAACTTATGCACCATTGGATCTTCCTTAAGCGCTTAAGCTCAACAACAAGGAACCAATGCTCTGATACCAATTATTAAACGGGTGTAGGACAACTAAGAGGGGGGGGTGAATCAATTGTCACACAATTTAAACTTAGAACTTCAACACTTATTAATTCCAATTCCACATTGTTCTATTATTAAGAGCACAAAACACAAATAACAGAAAGCAAATCGACACAATGAACACCAGATTTTTACATGGAAAAACCAATGAGGGAAAAACCACAGTGAGGGTTAAATCACAATATAAAAGATTATAAACATAATACAAAGGCTCATTTCCCAAAAGAGGACTCGTTGTCCAAGTACAAAGCATTGCATCCTACAAAAAGGACTCACTGTCTAAGTACAAAGGCTTACTGCCTACAAAAAGGACTCACTGTCCAGTAGGGAGGCTCACTGCTTACAGATACAAAAGAGAACAAAAAGATCCACCACAACAATTAATGCACATTCGTTGGATTGCAAAAACCTTCAACTCACTGCCTTCAACAAACTAAAAAAATTATGTCTCAACTCACTCAAACACACTTCTTCTCTTATGATTCGTGGCTCACTTTTGTCACTTTGCATCACATTGTCATACAAATCTTCACAATTAGACTTGCTTTTATACCATCCTCATCCTTAGAAACTTTCTTCAAGGTCAGCCACAAATACCTCATTTCATAAATTCAAAATAGGTTGCCAACTCAAAATTTCCGTGGTGGAAAGGAATAAGAGTGGACCAAAAACATTTTTCAAGATCAAAAATAATATCTTGAAACAACCACACGCTTCCTTAATTCAATTTTATTCTTCGAATGAAGTGTAAACACTAGGTCATCCAAACCTAATGAAAACACAAATGATCATTGATGTACATGCTTCCCAACAAGACACGCAGATGCCACAACACGCTTCCTTATGCATGAGAATACACTAAAGAATATTCTAGATACATCCACAACAAAACAAAAAACTTTAATCATTGAACACCTTTCACGAATCCAACCATACTGTATAAACTCACACTGAAATACTGAAACATGACGTCCAGATCACCAATCTTCAAACCTCTTTGCTAGAGCACAGAAAAGAC
Organism: Sequoia sempervirens; assembly: GCA_007258455.2. Taxonomy (NCBI): domain Eukaryota; kingdom Viridiplantae; phylum Streptophyta; class Pinopsida; order Cupressales; family Cupressaceae; genus Sequoia; species Sequoia sempervirens. Next base: position 19,385 of record VDFB02330249.1, read on the forward strand.
CTTCATAAGACATATTCTAGATGCATAATATCTAAAACAAAACATAGAAGAATTGTAGAGCAACAATATTTCTCCCAGTCCATACAAGACCAACTTTACCAGAATAGTTCACAAACCGGTGAACGTAAATTTCACATACCATCAAACCAGAAGCTAAAACTTAGGAGGTATCACCACTAAATCACCATTATCAAACCTTCAGATTTATACAAGCATAGGACCAACACAGGAGAAATGCAGAGCACATACCAAAGCACACTCTGAACACTTTCATCACTCTGACTTCTCTTCTTTATTAATTTTCTCAAAAGCACTTGGAAACACATCAACCCATCACATCTACAATGACATAAAAATAGCTCCATGTAGTCACAACATCTTAGCTATACATGTACAATCTAAAACATACTAAACTGTGTTGACATCATTGACAACATTAATGACAACAACACCAAAACTTGCTCAAACCTGCAACAAATAATTTACATATCCCCTTCCAGGTTCCAATTTCCACAGGCCCATGACTCCAAAAATAGCAAAGAAATGTGCACACCCATGAACTTACAAATTAAAGCATTCTTTTCCATGTACAAAATATCCTTGACAATAGCATTCACATTGATCATCACCACTGGGTGATCCTTGCTCCTTTCTAGACAACCATTTGGTTTTGACCACGATTCCATAGATTGATTAACCTTTGATTCCTCTATCGCATGTAAGAGGAAATTCACTACATCAACATGCCCTGCTGACATTGAGGAATCTTTGTTCATAGCAGCAACTTTGTAAGATAGCAAAGAAGGGTCCCTAGGACCGCTAGTGATAGGAAGCCAAGTGAGTGGAAACAACTTCCCACACTAATCTAAGTAGGGGGGATTTACAAAAAAATTATTCTAACACCTTTAAACTATTACAATAAGAGAAACACATACATAGAATAATAGATAGAACAACAAGAATGCATAAAATAGTGATACCAAATATACATGGGGAAAACCCTTTTGGGTAAAAAACCCCACCCTCCAAAAGCATAGTACTTCTATATTACTTCAAATAGGACTTGCAATACAACCCAAGTATAAAGCCTTATTCTAGAAGTGCCTCAAAAACAAACACTTCTTCTGGAGTGATATCGGAAACACTTTGTTACCTGCAAACAAACTATCCATTCTACAATGCAAGGCACTTAATATATAGAGTGATACAAGCTTCAAGAAGCATCTAGAAGGAGAGGGGCATCCAAATCCACATGGAACAATATCCCACACCATAGACTTGCATTTGGACACATGTAACATACTCCCTTACACCCCTTACAATGGTCAAACATGCAAATATTCCTTCCTCAAGCTTGGGTGCCCAAAATATGCTAAAAATAGCTTATGACAAATGCCTTACACATCTTAAAATTGTCATATAATCTATCATAGCTGACAACACTTACAACTGTAAGTGAATCTGTCATAACTGACCAAGAATACCTGATTCTCTTAGAGCCTGTCATAACCCAACTTGGGCGCCAACTTTCACCCATGCATGAAGATTCCTTGCTGTAGCTCAACAGTAGAAGGTTTCATCTCTCTGAATATCACACTTCTACTATAGAGAACCTTCTAAGCTTCTGGATCCCAAAGCTTGTACCCTTTCACACCGACACCATAGTCGATAAAGATACACTTAACAACCTTGTTCTGCAACTTAGACCTCTTCTCAATCAAAACATGAGCGTAAGCTTCACAACCAAATACTCTGAGATGTCTCATCAAAGGATTTTTACTAGACCACACCTCCATGGGTGTTTTTCTAGCAAGCGCTAATGTAGGAGATCTATTGATCAAATAACATGCAGTGGCTATCGCTTCAACCCAAAAAATTTGCTCAAGGCTAGCACCACTAAACATACTCCTAGCCCTCTCTATCAATGTTTTGTTCATCATCTCTACAACTCCATTTTATTGTGGAATGTAGGGAGTTATCTTATGTGTCTCAATCTCGTGCTCTTTATAGAACTTGTCAAACTTTGTGGAACAAAAATCACCACCATTATCAGTCCTCAAACACTTAATATTTTTGCTAGTCTGATTTTCTACCAAGGCCTTAAAATCCTTAAACCAACTAAAGAATTCAAGTTTACTTATGAGGAAATAAATGAATTTCCTTCTACTGTAATCATCTATGAAAGGAACAAAATATATAGATTTTGATAACGAAGAAACATTCATAGGACCAATTTTTTTTGAATGAACATAGTCCAAAACCCCAAAAGACTTATGAGAACTAGAGTAAAAAGAAACATGGTATTCTTTTCCATATACAAAATGTTTACAAAAGTAAAACTCAAGATTACAATCATCAAAGCCTTCAACAAGGCTCTTATTTTTCAAGGTTCTAGATGTAAGGCCCCTCCATTTATATCAATCTCATAACCTTTTATTCTAAACTTATACTATGTTGTTGTGTGGATTAAGGGTGCATCATTTAGATGATACAAGACCCAGTTGTGTTTGAGTGCCACTGTACTTTTAGTCATTTGATTCTAAGAGAAGATTAGTTAAATTCTTATGTGAATGCTTCTATTAAGGTATGTGACTAAATCTACATGGATAGATACTATATTTTTTCATGTTATACTATGTTGCTAAGGCTTCCTAGTAATAAAGCTCCTTTCTTATCATTTGACTCATGTAGATTTTGAAATTCTCTAATAGTATTCACTTGAGGTTCCTCATATCAAGTATGATGACTAAAGTCACTAAAGGAGCCTTAGAGGTTTTAGTAAATATAGCAGGTGTAGATTTTATCCCTATGGTACTACTTAACTAAGGGAGATTAAGATAGTAAGTACATAAGGATAGATGAAGATTCTTTGAGTCTTATCTGCTTTTTGGTTGTGCCTTATCATGGAATTATGATCTTCTCTTAGATTAGAACATCATACCATATTGATAGTTGGGAGATGCTAATAAAGAGTAAATCTGATAAGGATAACTGAACCCAGCTATAGTTAGATTAATTTTTTGGTAATATGAATGCGATTGTTGTCACAAGGGCATCTTATGGATTTCAGAGGAGAGGTTGCTAGAAATGAGTTGATTGTAGTCAACAAAGGCACCTCATTGAGGTTAGTAGGAGATCTGAGTGATATCAAATGAAGAGTTGTTGTTGGAGGCCAACAAAGACTTCATAGGGTTGTTAGGAAGAAGGATTCATTAGCCTTACGGTGTCATTACAACAAGCCTTGGAGAGTTCCAAAAGTTTGGACTTCAGACCTCAGGCTTACTTGTATCATTTGCTAAAGAGTAAAGATTTAGTCATTTTTTAGCTAAGTCTGATGAGGCTTCGTACTTCAGGCTTGAGGATTACTCTCTGTTGAAAGGTATTAGAATTCAAGCTTTAGTCATACCTTATACCGAATGCCTCAAAGTATGAAGAAGGTTTGAGTTAAGTCCAAAATGGCTAGGGACAACAAGGTTAAGTTTCCTATCGAGCATTGTAGATTAGCCCTAAGGCTTACGCCCTAACATAATTTTAAGTATGAACCAAGTTGGAGTCAAGTTCGAATGGGCATCGAAAATTGGTCTTTGGTCATGCCTCATACGAAACCCCTCAAGAAAAGGAAAAGGAAGTTCGCATGTGTTAAGTCCAAAAGGTGTCAGGAATTGGGCATCAGTGTTAAGGCTTAACTGAATGTTAAGAAAGTGATGAAAGAGGTATGGGGGAGACCCGAACCATGACACCTGAAATGATCTTAGTGTTTATGGGTTGGCGTTAAGGCCCTTTCCTCAACATAAAATAGAGGAAGGGGAAAGGTGAAACCTTGAACCCCAAAACCCGAAATAGTTTCGGTGTTCATGGGTCAGCTTGAGATTTAGGCCTTAACAGTTTGGAAAGTGTGTGGTAAGGAGAAATCTCAAAGGCCAATACCTGAAAGGGTAAAGCCTATGAAGGAAATCTTCAGGCTTCACAGTTCAGTAGGAAGGCTTATGCTTTACTGAAAGGATGATAAGTGGTAAGAGTTAAGGGTGAATCTCAACACCTAAAATTTCTTCAATATTCATGGGCTTGTGTTAAGGCTTATGGTTAACATGAAACAAATTAAGAAGTATAAGGAAACTATAGTGACCCCCAACACCAAAAATGGCTTTAGTGTACGTGGATTCGGTCATAAGGCCTATGCCTTACTAGTTGCTGGTATGTGATAGGAAGGATGTCTGAAGGCTGATACACAAAAGGTTTAAGTTTGTCAATGCTTAAGATTATTTTTGACATCGTGAGTCAGAAGATTGGCTTACACCTTAGCATAAAGGCATGAAAGTGATAAGGTGGAAGAGGGAACCCCACCATCCGACTAACTCATGCATGTTTCAGAGGTTGGTGGGAAGATTGCAATGGAGTAAAGGCATGTTGAATGGTAAGGTCATGGCCGGACCCTGATAGGTGCATAAAGCATTAGACATGTGTGTTCGAACCTGCTTGTTAAGCTCGGCTATGCACTTCAAGGATGAGGCAAGAGGAATTAGTGACCTCCAACAACTTAAAGCACTGTTCAGAGTCTCAAACTTCAGTGTTCCGAAGGTTAGAGTGTGGGCTTGCGATGTTGCACAAGAAGCAAGATAAAGGGGTAAGGTCGGTGGTCGAACTCCAACGGGTATAAGAGGATCGAACATCATGGTTTGGTCTTGTTTCTTGAGGCCTTCAAATCATGTTAGTCATAAGGTAGAAGGTAGAGGGTAAGGTTGAAGACTAGACCCTGATAGGTGGAAGGAGCTTTAGAGTTAGGTGTTTGGGCTTGCTTCTAAGGTCTTTCTATGCACTTCGAGCATGAGGTAGGGAGGATACCTGACCCCTGAACCCCAAAGGTTGATAAGCTTAAGGTTGAAAAAAATGGAGTAATCCCGCCTTCCCATGTATTCTTGGGTTGACCAATGCGGGGATGTGGGCGAGTGACACGTGGCAAGCAACAATTGAGCATCTAATTCACAATGTTGTTGTGAATCATTCTATAGGGTGACATGAGCATAAAGGTAAGATCGATGACATAGTTTAAGGTGAATATCTACGACTGAAATTTAAAGAAGGTCAAATCAAATGGTGGTGATTTAAAGCAAGTCATGTAATTGAGATGCACTACATCATGGCACAAATTTGAAGATTAATAACTTGTATTCAAATGATACATTATGTCACTAGTTGGGTGAATGGAGTTTAGGCACTAGAATCGATATGTCAAGTCCAGGCATCATTCTTGCAGAGAAATGAAGAAAATAAATGCCACCATTAATGAAAAATTCAGCTATGTATGCTGAGGGAGAGGAAGCAAAGAAAGGATAGCATTTAATACAAAATAAATAAAAACCTAGATTTGGGGGGGGGACACTAGAAATTATAGGTGGGAAAGAATTTGGTTAGGTATGCATGACTCAAGGGGAGGAAGCTTGTTGATGAAGAAAAGAGGAGTGGCTAGGCATGGGACTCTCTCCAAGCAGTGGAGTGGGGGTAGGCACAAAATGAGACTACCATTACAAGTTTATGGTATGACTGAAGTTCTAGATTGGGTTTTCATGGAGCTCAACGGATTTGAGGAGCAAAAGTAAAGGTTCAAAACCCTATCCCAGGCCCTTGGAAAATGTTTATGTAGGTATGGGAGTCTACCTTTAGCTAGTTTTAAGCATACCCACCTGATATATCATACATAAAGATGCATTTGCATGTTGGATCCTAACGTGTGTATTTGGGGGGCATTGCCTATGTATTTCATGTGCTGATTTAATGGAGTAATATTGGGAGTTCTGTTTGTACCCTGATTGTATCCTTGAGTGTTTGGGGACCTCATTTAGAGTTTTGGCTTCCATTGACCATTCCATTAGTCTTAAGCAAAACCCTAGTTTGTAAGCCATTGTATGACATTTTAATGTTATCCCTAAATGATTAGAGCTTGGGTTCTACATCTTTCTTGGTCTTCAAACACCAATAATAATAATTTATATATATCTTTGATACATAATAACTGGTAAGAATAATGGCTGTAAGAATGCTCTATTCAACAATATTTAAGTATCACACTCATGGCACTATTGGAAAGTTGCTTATTTAAAAAAAAAACATGGCCTTGAGATATCATTTTATATTATTGGAATAGAAGCTCCCATTTCATCACTGTGGGGTTAAGATATTTCTTGCTTGAGGCTTTTGCTAGAGCTCACGAGGCTTCATGATGCCAATATGGTTAGGAGGAGAGCAAGTTGATTTCTTTGAGTTGTCTTATTGTTGTAAATAATCTTGTGGTCATAGGTGGCCATCGAACTTTTCACTTAACTAGAATTATAGTCATGAACTGAAGCATATATTATTTATAGACTTTAAATTTTTTTGTAAGCATGAAGTGTTTTGTTTATGAATAAACCATCCTTAAAAATTGTGCCTATCCATATCGATGTTTCAGACCTTCGACTTCACCTAAGTGGGTGGCAGCCGATGGTGAAACTATTTGGGGTAAGAGGACCCTAGAAAGGGTTGCGTACCCACTCTTATATTCTATAATTAAAGGATTAAAAACATAAGATGAATTTTTGTAGAGTGATATTTGAAATTAAGGGTTATACTCCTTGTGTTATTCAACCAAGTGTATGAAGGTTGAATTTCCTAGAAAGATTCAGTATGTGGATTGGTTCAGTAACCTTTCACCCCTTAATCTTATGAGTGTCATATGGTGACCTATGTATGGTTGGATTAAAACCACAACTTCAATTATAATTATTTGTTCAAAATATGTTTTGGTTACCTTCATCCTAGACCATTTCTTGATTATCTATGTTGCAAGTGGCCCTTGAGGGGTGTTGTAATTGGGATTGTTAATCACTCCTTATAGTAGAAGGATCCCTTATAGATTCACTGTTGTTATTCATTCTTAGTATTTACCACCATTGTGAGCTAGTGGTTATTTAAACCTGGTGTTATGTGTGATTGATGGTCAATCAAATGTGAGTTGGGTGAACTCAAGTTGTCGAACTACGATTTCTCTATGAAATATATACATAGGCAAGGCTGTCAGTGATGAGCCCCCGAGGAATTAGGTCTATCCCCTAGGGTTTGTTCTTTTTCCTTTGAATTAAAATTGATATTTTGCATTGGCATAACTTGTGACTTAATTGTGTCTTCTGATCATGATTGTGTTTGTAGGACTAATTAGGTCTGTCTCAATGATGTGAATCCCTTGTTTTCTCTTGAAGCCCTACCAGGGTTTCCCAAGCAATTTGGTTACTTAACTGGATATTATAATCTATATTTGGTCAAATATTGTTATGATTTTTATGAATTGTGTGCTTGGAAACAAAGTTTGGTGAGGTCTTCGTGTGTTGTAATCAGAATTTGAAATGTGTGTTTTCCCCTTAGGTGTATTTTATTGCATAATTTTTTGGGCATTACATTTGGTATTAGAGCATGGTTGCAACACTGGGATCTTGGGTTAGTGTTGTTGCCCTTATGTTGTGCTTGTGTGAATTTACCTTGGGTGCTTATCTCCTCATTGTGAGGGATGGATATAATGACCTTATGCTATCTTTCCTTTCCTTATTCCTTTATAATCTTTGTTGTGAAAGAGTTAATTTAAAAGGGAATAACTATGTTGTTAAAATGACTAAGCACTATGTAACCTCATGTGAATGATGCATTTGATTAAGAAGAAGTTTAAATAGCCCAGTTTAAATATTTTGACTTGCCAAGATTTAAATATAAATGCACCTGTGTACCCTCCTATAGGACTTGTAAGTGTTTAAGATGAGAAAGATTAGGAAAATTAAATGTGTCAATTGTATGTTTCGTTCATCTTGATTAACCATTTATGGTGAATGCTCATTGTGAAGTTTGAGTCAATGAATGAAACAAAGTAAATGGATAGAAAACTATGGATATTATTATTATAAAATCCACCCTCGTGTTATCCTATAACCTTGAAACTTATGTAGATGAAAGATGATTCTTAAGACATGACTATTATGTAGACAATATAGCCTTACTAAAGTAAACATCATTTAACTTCATAATGCAAGTGAATAACTTATTATAAAACAATATAATTCATATTTCTAAATCTACGTACCTTGGGGTGTTTTGAAAATGCAATTCTCCTCTCGTGTGTGGAGAATGAAATGCTTCCAAATTGAGCATGTTTCCTTGAAATTAATTGAATGCATGTTTGTGGAAAGCTATCTCATAAATACGAGAGAAATAGGTTTGATTGAGTAAAAGACCTTGGTTCCAAATTTGCATCCTTACCTTAGGATGTATGCATTGACTTGTGTATGAAATAAATTAACTTTAAGATAAAAGGGAATAGTGGAATCATGTGCATAGTAGATAAATAATAATGGTGGAGAGGGAATAAATGCAGTAGTAAACCTTGCATTGTTAAATTCTAAATTAAGTTGTTCTTTCATTACATGGAATGTCTGGAATATAGAATGGTATGTGCGTCATAACAACATTACTTTGGTGAGACTTAAGGTCCCCAATTGCATTAATATTCATAGAAATCCATATAATTGTTAACTCATTAGAGAAGCAAATGTTAAGTGCATGAGTAAGTGAATTTCGAGTAAAAAGGAATGTTGTGCTTGTGGTGCTAACCAGCTAGACTGTGTTTTCCTTATCACATGTTGAGTATTGGGTAGCCTTGTTTAAGAAGATTTTTTTATCATGAATGTGTATGCCACTTTGTAGAATGGAATATTTTGTGATTTAATTATGTGTAAGGAAATGGTTTGTTGCTTTAAAAGATGAAAGTTGAAAAAAAGAAAAGAAAAGAGAAGTTATTTTGTATTCTCAAGGTGTATGTGAATACCTCGTAATGGTGCTTATGTTGTGTATTGTGGTAATTTTTTTGGATAGACCAAGTTGTAAAAGTAAGTGTATGTTGTGCATATTGAGTCATATGGAATGGAATGATAAAATTATTGATAGTTAATATGATTTGGCATGTGGAAACCAGTATATGTGTTGCATCCCAAGTGTGAGATATAGGGTATCCGACTTGGGATAAGGGTGGTGGGCATCTAGTACGATTCCCTATGTGTACCCTTTGTGATGGACCTTATGTAAGCTAGCTAGTTGTGAGCTTATGTAAACATGTTAAGTGTATAAGTGTGTTTATTAAATGAAATGTGATGTATTCCTTTGTGTTAGTCTTATTTGTATGTTAAATTTGTACGCCTATTGTATGGTTCCTCCTTGTTAAACATGCGCAGGACAACTGAGAGGGGGGGTGAATCAATTGTCACACAATTCAAACTTAAAACTCAAAACTTATTAATTCCACAACCAAAATGTTGTGTTATTAAGTAAGAGCATGAAACACAAATAACAGAAAGAAAATCAACACAATGAACACCAGATTTTTACGTGGAAAACCCAATGAGGGAAAAACCACGGTGAGGGTTAACTCACAATATAAAAGATTATAAACATAATACAAAGGCTCACTGCCAAGGGATCACTACCCAAAAGAGGACTCACTATCCAAGTACAAAGGCTCACTGCCTACAAAAAGGGACTCATTGTCCAAAAAAAGGACTCATTGTCCAACAAGGAGGATCACTACCTACAAATACAAAAGAGAATGAAAGATCCACCACAACAATTAATGCACATTCGCAAGATTGCAAAAAACTTCAGCTCACTACCTTCAACACACTGAAAAATTGCTATCACAACTCACTCACACACACTTCTTCTCTTATGATTTGTGGCTCAATTTTGTCACTTTGCATCACATTGTCATACAACTCTTCATAATTCGACTTGCTTTTATACCATCCTCATCCTTAGAAACTTTGTTCAAGGTCAGCCACAAATACCTTATTTCATAAATTCAAAATAGGTCAGAAACTCAAAATTCCCGTGGTGGAAACGAATCAGAGTGGACCAATAAAAAAAAAAAATCTCGAATCAATCACACTCTTCCTTAATTGAATTTTATTCTTCAAATGAAGTGTAAACACTAGGTCGACCAAACCTAATGAAAACACAAATGATCATTGATGTACATGCTTCCCAATAAGAAGATGACACGCAGATGCCACGACATGCTTCCTTATGCATGACAATACACCTCAGAATATTCCAGATACATCCGCAACAAAACAACAAAATTCAATTACTGAACACCTTTCACCAGTCCAACCGAACTATATAAACTCACACTGAAATACTGAAACATGACTTCTGGATCACAAATCTTCAAACCTCTTTGCTAGAGCATAGAAAAGACCTTCACAAGACATATTCCAAATCTGCAAGATCTTGAAACAAAATAGAGAAGAACTACAGAGCAACAATATTTCTCCCAGTCCATAGAAGACCAACTTTACCAGAACAATTCACAAACCGGTGAACATAACTTTCACATACCATTGAGCTAGAAGCTAAAACTTAGGAGGTATCACCACTAAATCCCCATTATCAAACCTTTAGATCCACACAAGCATAGGATCAACACAGGAAAAATGCAGAGCACATACCGGATCACACTCTGAACACTTTCATCACTCTGACTTCTCTTTATTATTTTTCTCAAAAGCACTTGGAAACATATCAAACTAACACATTAGCGACACTATAAAGACAACTCCATGTACTCACAACATCTCAGCTATACATGTACAATCTGCAACATATTGAACTTTGTTGACATTAATGACAACATTAATGACAACACCACCAAAACTTTCTCAAACCTACAAAAATCTCCCCCTTTGTCATTGATGACAACACATGATGCGAAAAACCATCAAAGACAAAAAAAATTACACACTATCCTGGGAGAACACCTTCTCTTCTTCTGTAAATGTTTTTCACATGAATTTCTCTCCCCCTTTGACATCAATGGAAAAGATCAACAACACTGATTACTCCTCCTTAGGATTACACTCATATTGCAACAATGAAAACCTTTTCTACTCCCCTTGCGGAGTAGACCCATTTATCAGTCCAGATAAATGAAGAATTTGTGAATTCATTGGATCGATACACCTTCATGTGCACCTAGTTAGGAGGGCCAATGACCCCCACCCTCTCCCTAAGATGCTCAAAACTATCCTTCAGAAGAGCCTTAGTAAATATGTCTGCAATTTTTTCCTTTATTGTCACATACTCCAATCTAACTTCATTCTCCAACACTTTTTCTCTCAGGAAATGATACTTGATAGAAATGTGTTTTGTTCTTGAATGCATAACCAGGTTCTTTGAAATGTTTATTGCACTTGTGTTGTCACAGAAAATAGAAATAGGCTCATCACATACCACACCAATGTCCTTCAGTGTCTACTTCATCCATAAAACCTATGTGCAGTAGGATGCTACAACAATATATTCTACCTCTACCATGGATAAAGAAACCGAGTCTTGATTTTTGCTCAACCATGAAACTAATCTTCCACCAAGAAAGAAAGCACCACCACTGGTACTCTTCCATTCATCTACATATTCAGCCCAATCAACATCTGTATAAGCACTCAGGGTGAACTCATCACTCTTAGGATACCACATTCCATAATCCAGTGTACCTTTAAGATATCTAAATATCCTCTTTATAGCTATGACATGTGCTTCTCTAGGATCTACTTGGAATCTGGAAACTAAACATACTACATGCATAATGTCTGGTCTGGTAGCAGTAAGGTACAACAGTCTACCACTCATAGATCTATATTTTCTCTGATTAGTCTTAGTAGATTCATCATCTTTGCTCAGTTTAAATCCAATTACCATAGGAGTACAAAACAGTTTGGAATCATCCATCCCAAAATTATTCAACAATTATTTTACATACTTAGATTCTGAAATAAATATCCCTTTATCAATTTGATTTACTTATAGACCAAGGAAGAAATTCAATTCACCGATCATAGACATCTCAAATTCTTTTTGCATCTCTTCAACAAACTTTTTACACATGCCTTCATTTCCAACAAAAATGATATCATCAACATAAGCAACTACTATCAACATTTTGTTACCTTGCACTTTGAATTAAAGATTGTTGTCAACGATACTTTTGCCGAGTCCTTGCTTTGTCAGGTATCTGTCTAGTCTTGCATACCAAGCTCTAGGAGCTTGCTTCAATCCATACAATGCTTTCTTCAACTTACAAACCATGTCCTGTTTGTCAAACAACTGAAACCCTTCAGGTTTCTCTATGTACACCTTTTCCTCTAACTCACCATTTAGAAATGATGACTTAACATCCGTCTGATACACTTTGAAGTCCTTGTGGGTAGAAAAAGCAAAAAACATCTTGATAGCTTCCATTCTGGTCACAGGGGAAAATATTTCTTCAAAACCTATACCTTCAACTTGTGAATATCCTTTGCATACCAGTCTCGCTTTATTTCTTACAACTTCTCCACTTTCATTCAGCTTAATCCGAAACAACCACTTCGAACCAATCACATTTTTATTTACAAGCCTCGGGACTAGTTCCCATGTCTAATTATTTTCTATCTATTGCAATTCTTCTTTCACAGCTCTCATCCAACTTTGACCTTCACATGCTTCACTTACGAACTTGGGTTCAATTTTAGATAATAGACAAAAATTTATCTCTACTGGAACTCTACTTCTTGACTTCACACCTTCACTTTTATCTCCAATTATCTAATCCTTCAGATGATTCTTCTATACATACTTAGGAGTTCTGGCAGCATGTTCTGGTTCATTTTCTTCTTCTTCTTCTTCTTCCTTATTTTCTTTAGGTACATGACCACATATAGGGTCATCAGGTTCAACTTCACTTATCTCAATAGGTCTGTGTATGTCTTCATCAACCTTCACATTATCACTTTCAATAATCTTTCTCTATCTTTTATTAAAGCATCTGTATGCTTTGCTAATAGTAGAGTATCCAAGAAAGATTCCTTCATCGCATCTAGCATCAAACTTTCCAAGATTTCCATCATCTCTTTTAATATAGCACCTGCTTCCAAATTCCTTAAAATACCTATCTAGAGCTTGAGTTTTTTCTCTAAGAAAAGAAACCCATGTCATTCGAGGATAATCATCAATAAGCAACATGAAATATCTATCACCATTTAGGCTTCCAGTCCTAGTCGAACCACAAAGATCAGTATGAATTAACTCCAACATTCTGGTAGTAGAATTCTCTTTTCCCTTAAAGTTGCATCTTGTCTGTTTCCCTAATTGACAACTTCTGCAGATAGCATTACTAGGTCTTGTGATTCTAGGTAGTCCTTGAACAATCTCCTTTGCACAGATCTTGACCAGGTTATCAAAATTCACATTTCCCATTCTCCGGTGCCATAACCAACTTTCACTGATTTGAGATACAAGACAATGACCATCAACTCCCTTCAACTGGTAGATGTTTCCATGATTTTTCCTTCCAACAACAATCATATCTTCATTTCTTGATCCTTTTCTAATTTCACAGGTATTGTCTAAAACACAAGTTTGAAACCATTTCTACACATCTGACCAACACTCAGAAGGTTATGCCTCAAACCCTTCACATAATATACACTATCAATACTATGCACTCCATCAAAACTAATGGAACCTTTCCCACACATCTTAGCTCCTGAATCATCACCGAACATAACTAAACCACCATCATATTTCTTAAGTTTAGTGAACTTACTCTTATCTCCAGTCATGTGATTAGAACATCCACTATTAATTAGTCTTCATCCTATCTTACATGGAAAGTGGTAACCAAATTACCTTCCATCCTATTTCTATTATTCTCTAGAGCCTTCTTGCTTACCTATCTTCCAGGGTTAGTGGATACAGATTTACTTTCCAAAGCTAAGAATAAGCATTCACTATCATCAACCTCATTCTTAGATTCATCATCAAAAATTCCTTCTTCTTCTTTAACATAGTACAACTTATTATATTTGTTATCCTTCCTATCCTTATCTTTATAATCCTTGTTCTTCTTATGCCCAACTCTATTCGAACATATCGAAGCATAATGACCAATATTACCACAACTAAAACATTTAAAGGGAAACATACCTTTATACTTTTTGATACCTTTCTTCAACTTCCTGGTGAAGTTTGCTTCCAACTCATCAACACCATCACTATTCGGTTCCTCTTCAATATTCAATGCTTATATGTCATTTATGTCTTTTTTGTTGTCTTGTCTTCTTTCTAGAATTTCCTCAACTCAAATTCTTGCAAGGTGCTGAACAACTATTCCAAAGTGTAAGTCTTAGGATTATATACTTCTTCAATGACTGAGATCTTATCACTGTAGCACTCCGGTAGGGTTATCAAGATCTTCTCAATTATATCTTCATCTGATAGTTTTCCTCCTTGATTTCTAACTTCATTTGCAATCAGTTCAACCCTCTGAAAGAAACTTGTAAACTCTTCACCTTCTTCCATCTTTAGATTGATAAATTTGCACTTCATCGCCAACTTCTTTGTCAATTTCACTCTTTCATTTCCTTCATACATATCTTCCAACTTCTTCCATACTACATATGCAATTTCCATAGAAGAAACCTTCGCTCGCTCATTTTTAGATAAACCACTACAAATAGCACACTTCACCTTCTCATTTTCTTCATAAACAAAGATCTAATCTTTAGTAGTAAGACCACTAGATGGGTATGTATACTTTGTCTCAATAGCCTTCTAGGTCTTGAAACCAAAGGAGATAATATATCCTTTCATCTATCCCTTCCAATAATTGCAGTCAGTTCCATCGAACATAGGGATCACCAACTTATGTGCCAGTAGATCTTTCTTAAGCGTTTAAGCTCAACAACAAGGAACCAAGGATTTGATACCAATTGTTAAACGAGCGCAGGACAACTGAGAGGGGGGGGTGAATCAATTGTCATATAATTCAAACTTAAAACTCAAAGCTTATTAATTCCACAACCACATTATTCTGCTATTAAGTAAGAGCATGAAACACAAATAACAGAAAGAAAATCAACACAATGAACATCATATTTTTACGTGGAAAACCCAATGAGGGAAAAACCACAGTGAGGGTTAACTCAAAATATAAAATATTATAAACAGAAAACAAAGGCTCACTGCCCAAAAGAGGAATCACTGTCCAAGTACAAAGGCTCACTGCCTACAAAGAGGGACTCACTGTCCACAAAAAGGACTCATTGTCCAACAAGGAGGCTCAATACCTACAAGTACAAAAGAGAACAAAGAACCACCACAACAATTAATGCACATTTGTAGGATTGCAGAAACCTTCAACTCACTACCTTCAACACATTAAAAAATTGCTATCACAACTCACTCACACACACTTCTGCTCTTATGATTTGTGGCTCACTTTCATCACTTTGCATTACACTGTCATACAACTCTTCACAATTCAACTTGCTTTTATACCATCCTCATCCTTAGAAACTTTCTTCAAGGTTGGGCACAAATACCTTATTTCATAAATTCAAAATAGGTCGACAACTCAAAATTCTCACAGTGGAAAGGAATAAGAGTGGACCAATAAAAACAAAAAATAATATTGAAATCAATCACACACTTCCTCAATTGAATTATATTCTTTGAATGAAGTGTAAACACCAGGTCGGCCAAACCTAATGAAAACACAAATGATCATTGATGTACATACTTCCCAACAAGAAGATGACACATAGATGCCATGACAAGCTTCCTTATGCACGAGAATACACCTCAGAATCTTCTAGATACATTCGTAGCAAAACAACAAACTTCAATTACTAAACACTTTTCACCAGTCCAACCGGATTGTATAAACTCACATTGAAATACTGAAACATGACTTTCGGAAAACAAATCTTCAAACCTCTTTTCCAGAGCACAAAAAAGACCTTCACAAGACATGTTCCAAATCCATAAGATCTTGAAGCAAAATAGAGAAGAACTGCAGAGCAACAATATTTCTCCCAGTCCATAGAAGACCAACTTTACCAAAATAGTTCACAAGCTGGTGAACGCAACTTTCACGTACCGTCAAACCGAAAGCTAAAACTCAAGAGGTATCACCACTAAATCCCCATTATTTTTGGAATATGTGCCTCAATCCTTACTGACATGGAACTCCTGAAGGGAAAATTCGCTGTGACATTGTTCATGTCTGGGCGACTAACTATTCTAAATCTACTTGATAGGTTCCTATCGCTGTGACAGGGTTGATGTCTTGCCGACAAGTCTATCGTTGTGACTTTCTGTGTTCAACGTGACCTTTTGGCGAATAGAGATCTCTGGGTGACAGTTTGATCTTATCGGGCTAACTCATGGGTGTCGGGGAAAGGTCCCAGCGAATGGTGAAAGTCTCACCGACAACATCTAGTCATTGGGGAAACACAAGGCTCTCGGGATGAAGTCCTGTCGAATAGAATGTCTCGCCGACAGGAGTATTCTCGTGGTGCCTTCACAGTGACAAAAGACTTCGCTGAGAAGTCTTGGCAACTTGGATAAGTCACACCGACAGTTGTCGGTGTAGCTCTAGGCACCCAGAAAAATGTCTTGGCAAAGTCAAAAGTCTTGCCGACTCGGCAAGACATGGGTGTTTGGTATGCGGTCTTGGCGAAAGACATGAGTCTTGCCAACTGGTGAATGCAGCACTCAGGGTGACTTAAGACCTCGGTATAAGGTCTTGGCGAAGACGATAAGTCTCGCTAACTCGTCAATACTCATCGATGTAACATGAAGGTTCGGTGAGAGGTCTTGGCAAAGATCGGTATGTCTTGCCGATGGAATGTCTGATCGATATGACTTGTATGCATTCGATATGAGTCTCGCCGATAAGGGAAACTCTTGCCGATAGGAACAAAATGGACATCGATGGTTTCGGTATGACATGTGACACTCATTATGTTGTCTTGCCGACTGTTGGAGACTTAAGCCGATATCGATAGAGAAACTTTGTGGCATCGGGGAGACACTGTTAGTGTCTCACTGATATGCCAACAAAGTTTGAATGCCATTAACTGTGTGACCATCCTATGTGGCATCCTGCTAGACTAATCAGAGGAAGCGGTTTTCAAACAGATGACGGTTGGTTTTTTGCATCAATTGCAACGCTGGAAAAACAACATGCAAGGAAAAATCATCTGCTCAAAAAGAAACTGTCTATGATTGACAATGGCGGATAAGGATGCACAAAAGACAAAATCAGAATGTGAATAAAATAAAAGCAGATCGATTCTGATTTGAAATAACGATGAGTGAATCGAATTGATGAGAGCTTTTCTGTAATTGGATGAACAGTGAATGTAGCTACTATGAACTAATACCAGAGAGCTATATCTCTGATTGTATGTAATTGTTGTTACTGTAATACAAAGAGATTCAATTTGGTGTGGTGGGTTTTTTCCCGAAAGGGTTTCCCACGTAAATCTGTTGTTCATCTTCTTTATGTATTTGCTCTATTTCTATAAATCCTTCATGTGTGTCTTAATTAGATTGTAATTTGAAAATTAAAAGCCTTGCATTGCATTCTTCCCTGTGGATTTGACATTAGGAAAGTGTTTTCGCACCTCTGCTTTCCTTACAAGTGGTATCAGAGCCTGGCCAGTTGTGTTGTCCTTGTGAGTGGGTTGGGTTTTTTGTGTCAATCCTTTTCCAGTGGGAGTTTTGTAGAGTTCTTTTAATTTAATTGTAGATTAAGATGGCGAGCACATCCAGTAGGATGGATATAGAGAAATTCAATGGTAACAATCTTGAGCTATCGGAAACTCAAAATGGAGAGAATCTGTTAGTAGACCAAGATCTTTGGATTTCTGCAATATGCGGAACAATGCCTCAAGGCATGAAGCAAAGTTAGGACCTTCTTGGATAGAAGTATAAGTGATAAAGGCTCTGTTTGGAAGAATCACATTCTTGAGCGTGCATGAAAAGAAAATTTGCATCTTCCTTGTGGAAAAGATTAGCATCCATTTATCAAGGCAAGTCCTTAGTGAACAAGCTATTCTTGAGGAAGAAGATGTACTCATTGAGAATGCAGGAAGGAGGGTCTGTTGCTGATCACTTAAATGCTTTCAACATGTTGATTTCTTAGTTAACATCTGTTGGTGTGAAGAGATTGAAGATGAAGATCATTGCATGCTATTGTTGTGTTCTTTGCCAGATTCTTAGGATCATTTGGTGATGGCTATTGGGAGTACGACATCCACTTTCAAGATGGAAGATGTTGTTGCTTCTTTGTTGTCGGAAGAAATGAGAAGAAAATCTTACGATATGGAAAAGAGGCTGAGCATGGGAAGGAAGACCCGAAGAGAAAGACAAGAAGAAGGACAAGAAATCTAAATTGAAATCAGAGGGGAGACCAAAGTCTCCTGGAAAGAAGTCCAAGGTGAAGTGCTGGAATTGTGGGAAACCTAGTCATGTCAAGAGGGATTGCAAGGAGGAGAAAAGAAGAAGAAGAACTCATACGATGATTCTTCTCAGAGTGATGTAGATGCCTTCATTGCAGCTTTGGCTACACGGGCATCTGATGATGTCTGGATGATTGATTCTGGAGCATCTTTCCACATGACATCTCATAGAGATTGGTTCACGAAGTATGAAGAATACAATGGTGGAAAGGTGTACTTGGCAAGTGATTCATCTTTGAAAATTATTGGTCGTGGAAGAGTTAGAATTCAATTCCTTGATGGAAGAGCAAAGGGAATCAATGATGTGATGCATATACCAGGTTTGGCTCATAATTTACTTTCTGTAAGTAAGCTGAATGATATTGAAGTGCATGCCATGTTCTCTGGAAATGGTTGCAAGATGACTAGAGGCTCTATGGTGCTGGCTAGGGGTGCTCGAATTGGTACCTTGTACAAACTGGATGCACAAGCTATTCAATGCAATAGTGTCTCTGCGAAGTCACTTAAGGCTACTCATGGAGATAAGAAGGAAACCGTTCCTGATGGAGGAAAGGCCATGTAGGCTAAACTTCCAGCAAAAAAGACTATGCTATGGCATCATAAGCTTGGCCACATTGGTGAAAAAGGTTTAAAA
>VDFB02330250.1:0-25936 GCA_007258455.2 Sequoia sempervirens
TCTATGGATTGGAAAAGGGAGATGAAAGGATTCAATGGATGGTAAAGATAGAGGCTAGCTGAGAGGCTCAAGATCATGGAGAATGACTAGTAAAGAATGGGGAATAGAATTTTATGTTTGTAATAAATTGCAAAACTATAATATTTTTTGTTTTAATTGCATCAATCTTGTTTTGTTTGTGCTGATGTGTTTTTTGACTAAGTGATTGAGTGCCATGCTTGTAACTCTTGGCACATGTGATGGCATATCTTTTGCATGTAGACTACTTAGCTCATGGTTTGAGTATGTGGTATCTAGAAACCATTTATGATTTTGTATTTTATAAATTGAAACTTGGAGTAAGAGGAAGAACATTTTTTTGCATGTTGTAAAAGTAATGAAGTGCTACAAAAATTCAAAGGGAGAAGTTGTATCAATGCAACTCATTTGAAAGATAAATGCAAGCTTTAGATCTCTTTGGATGTGGAAAATTTTCTTGCAAGAGTTTCTTGTCATATATATTGTGTTACGGTTTGTATTTCTTTTATGGTTATTTGGTTTCCATCTATGATTTGTCACTTCTTCTTTTTTGAATTGTTGACAGATTACCAACAGAAAATAATTCGTTACATAATATTTTTTAGCTCATATTTGATCCCAATCTAACATACCACTCAAGGTCTAAAAAGGATATCACATAGAGAATAAGCATTTTAAACTAGCCATGCAATGCCTTCCTATTTTATAGGGCTATAGCTAGACAATCTAAGGTCCTTAGTATGAATAAGTATAGAACATAACATGCATTACAAACTTTACAAAAACTACTATCAAATTCATGTGTTTCAGAAGTTAATACTTTCATTATAATTCCCCATGTCATTCCACCCAATTGGTGGATTAATTCAAGACATTACTTCATTTGATCTCGCCACCTCCATTATGAGGTCTTCTCCCTAGTTTACAAAGAACCTTGATCCTCCCTGAAACCTAAGATCTTTTTGCAATGTTTCTACCTTATATTTCTTGTTATACTTCTTTTGAAACTCTAGATATCTCTTCAGAAATGGTATGTTGTCTTCTCTGTTGAATGGTCAGTGTCTTGCATAGTTGATTTCTTCTTTATTGACATCCACCTTATTTATCGCTATTTATATACTTAGATGTATTGAATATATAACATACTTTCACTTGTAAATTATATAATATATCTTCAAAGTTATGAAAAATTGTCATGAAAAGAAATTCCATGAGATAGAGTCGACCAACTAATTTAGATTCTTTCATTAGTAATTTAGCTGTATGTATACGGCTTAATCAAAATATAACATTTTTTGATAGTATAATATTGGCCTTACGGTAAAAGTCATAAGCACAACTATACGACAAAAAGATTTTAAAATGATCAAATAGTTTTTGTTGGAATGAAAATTAATAAGTGGTCGAGGTTTCGAGTAATTCAAATATGTTACGTTCCGGCGCCGGAGAAGAGGACAGTGACAGATGCCAAACTTTATGTCACCTCACAGTGGTCGAGGTTTCGAGTAATTCAAATATGTTACGTTCCGGCGCCGGAGAAGAGGACGGTGACAGATTCCAAACTTTATGTTACCTCAGTCTGTGATTGTAGTTCACCCACATGTATTCTTTTGCTGCAAGCCTTTTCCAGAGCGCCTCACAACGTTAGTCGTTGTATCCACTTTAGCAAGATAATGAGAAACAAGTAAATTGAAGAGAAACAATTTGGCCATGGCCCACAATTATCACAGACAAATATATTTTATTATCCTACACTTTATAAAAGGTGGGCTCTTTTTATCCCTAATGAGAACAAGGGAAGACTCTGACTCGTAATGCGCGCAGCACTCCTGATTCTTTTCAATGGGCTTACCATCTGTAGACATTTGCATATTACGAATCATAGAAGTTGAAGAAATTTCACAAATAGATTTTACCCAAGTCAATTAAATCCTCAATACCCAGAGAACATCGATGTTTCATCATTTCTTTAGTACATGAAGTCAAAGACTAGCGGCTTATCTAAATCTATGAAGTGAAGCTGATGTAGCCACGTTTCCTTTCATACGATGGAGAAGATTACTCTCCACATCGTCTCTCAGATAGATTTACACAGAAGGTCTCATCGCCTTCGTAGATACAAGAAATCAGATTGGTTTACGTTGTTTGGTTGAAGAAAGCCTGAGGGGGAGTCCCCTGGCAGGAACACAGAGTGGATTTCGAACGATGGGCTCTTCTGGGTCCTCTGAAATCCATATGTATCTTTTCACCAGATGATGCATTGTTATTAGTATCTCTAGTTTTGCATACTCGTTTCCTGGACACATGCGCGGCCCTCCTCCAAACGGTAAGAAGCTGTAAGGAGGTAACCGAGACGAGCCTTCGAATCGCTTGGGATTGAAGTTGTGTGGCTCTGGAAATAAATCCTCAAGATAGACTGTTGAATAACTTGACCAGTAGAGCTGTACGAAAAAGTGCAAAAAACAGAATAGAATTATTGTTTGAAAGCGAGATCAATAAAAACATTGCTTAAAAATTGAACAGGTGGAACGAGTGTAAGTGAACTACTAATGGATATGAGATTGGGTGATACTCCATTTTCTAAACTAAAGTGGTTTTTATTTAGGATTTTATATCATTCATAATATCATTGTTGGTTTTTCAATATGGGATTATGAGTTTTAGGTTGAATCTCTTGAGTAAAGAGTTAATGATAGAGGAATATCCATTCCGACCAAAGTCATTGAAACATTTCGAGACTAATCACTCAACAAGATTATATTTTGGTGGGCTCATTTAGAATCATTCGATTTCACCAACAGACCCAAGACCCATTGACAATTGATACAACTGAAATTACTTCTAAATTAAGTGTTTTTTATGTAGGATTTTACATCATTCACAAGATCATTTTTGTTTTTCAATACAGAAGTATGAATCTTAACTTGAATCTCTTGAACCAAGAATTAATGATAGAGGGATACCCACTCCGACCACAATTGTTGGGACATTTCCAGAATCATCACTCAACAAGACTAAACCTTGGTGAGTTCATTTAGACTCCAACAACAGGCCCAAGACCCATTGACAATTGATACCACTGAAAATAAAAATTATTTCTAGAAATCTAGAAAAGTCATCACAAAAATCAATACAATGAGAAGACAACACTTATATGGTAATTGTACGAATAGAAACTTACGGCCCATCCTTTTGGAATGGTGTATCCTCCGTACACGATGTCGGTAATGGCCTGTCGGAATATGCCTGAAACGGGAGGAATGATACGCAGCGTTTCCTGAACTACCGTCCACAGGTACTTCATGCGCTGAACGTCCTCCCATGTCAGCTGCTCTCCAGCGCATTTGTTGGAAGCAATCTCTTCGCTTTCTGCAACAAGAAGCAAAATTATATTTCCTTACCAACGAATTCAGATACCAGATAAGGATATTACAGCATTATACCTTGGGCTATTCGATGAAAGTGGTGAGGATTAGCTGCAAGCAGTTTGCACATAAGAGCGAGCGTCATGGCAGTAGTTTCATAACCGGCAATGGTGAGAAGCACGATGTTATCTTTCAATTCTTGGTCGCTGAGCGGCTTCGCGTCTTTGTCGGTGATTCTGAGCAGAGCCGAAATCAAATCTGGGTAAGAAGACCCACGACCTTCTCGAATGTCATTTTTGCGTCGCGCTATAAGCAAGGAAAGAATCCGGTCGATATGAGACCTCGCCCTTAACGCTCGATGGAGACGAGTCCCCGGAAAATTAAAAGGGAAGCTGTAAATCCCCTCCGTAGCCACCGTAAAATGCTCGCGCAGCTCCTCCACTTCCTTCTCCTCCTGCAAGTTAAACAGAACGTTGCATGTAACAGAGAACGTCTGAAACTTCATCAGCGGGACGGCGTGGACAACATCTCTGCCGTCCCAGTAGTCGTCGAGATGGCGGCGTATGACGGAATCCATTCTTCCGACCACTTTCTTTAGCGATTCGGGAGAGAAGAAGTTCATAAAGGCGGCTCGCATGCGCTTGTGTTCTTCTCCGTTTCTGTCAAGCAAAGAATTTACCCCCAGAATGGCTCTGTGAGGGCCTCGGGCATTGCCATGAAAGAGTTTGCCATCGTTAAACAACCAGAATTGGTTACCCGCCGGGCCGGTGAAAACTACAGTGGGCTGCCCAAACAGACATGTTTTGAACACCGGTCCATATGCCGCCACCCTTTCACTGATGAATTCATCAATTTTATTAAGCTTGAAAGCTCGGAGAAACCGGATTGTCTCTCCAACTAAAGGCTGGCCCAGAGTTCCAGGCGGAAGGCCGTGGCAACAGGCTTTTCGCTTCTTGGTGAAGAGCAGAATCCCCACCACAAAAATCACTGTCACGCCTAAAAAAGACGGAACTGTAGATTTATCTAGGAGGAAAATTTCCTTTGCCTCCATCACTTTGAGATGGGTATTGCAGACCAAACATTGAATGCCGTCGCCGGGTATTTTATAAACATCATCGGTAACACCATTGGGGAAATCTCAACACACGTAATAAACTTTCATTGGACCAAAACCAAATCGTATCATTGGCCTAGTTTCTTCGTAATAGGATTTTCCTTCTAACAAGGCGCGTATACGTGACAACGGGAACGAAGATTACAAGAACAGGCGTCGACAAATAAATAGTCGGCACGTAGGCTACAACGTTTCGGCGATTCACACTGAGCGAATATTAGGCAATGTTTCCTGAGTGACCTACGAATCACCATAATCCACAACGTCTCCCGCGTTAACACCTTTGAATTATATTTTATTTTCATTTTTTCAATATGATATTATATTTTCTTTATACCACGAACTCGAGAGGTGTTTTGCTTAGTAGTTACCAAACACAAAATATTAGTAATAGTAGTTTATTGAATTCAGCTTTTTATATTCTAGTATTTTATATTTAATATGAATTTCTTTGAAAGTAAAGTTTGACTGTTTATGATATTAATGCAGTAATTTTTTTTGGGTTTTGGTTATGTACTATCTTTAATTATCAATATTTCAGATCATAGTAAATGATTTATAAACAAATGAGTTATAATATGAGAAAAGAATAATATAAAATATTAATAATAGTAGTTTACTAAATTCAATTTTTTATATTTCTATAATTTTATATTTAGTTTGAAATTTTATTGAAAATAAAAAGTTTCACATATCAGTACATAAAAAAATTTGGATTTTGGTGATGTATAATTTTTTAATTATTAATATTTCAGGTCATATTTTATCACCCATCATCAAAATGAGTTAGAATCTGAGAATAGAATGAATTTTTGTTATGACACTTCTATCTAATGATAATTTATTATTTGATTTTTTAATATATGTTACTATTGAACTTTTAAATATATTTATATAAAAGATGTTATTTTCAAATTAAACCTTTTGTATCTTTTAAATAAATCTAATAGGATAATTATATTATTTTAGATTGTCATATATTATCATTTATTTATATATATATTGTCTTATCTATATAGTTATTTATTCCAAATTCAACTACATAATTATTTATATATATATATATATATTATTTTATTTATAAATATATTATTTATTATATTTATAATAGAATTTAAAAAAATAAAAAATTGGGTAGTGGGCCTAACTTGATTGGCTAAAGCATCCTGTTGCAGGCAAGAGTCACAAGGTCTAGTCTCCCCACTATTCTCGTGGTACCAGAGGGTGTGTTGCGCCGGTGTCACCGGTCACATGAAAAAAGTTTACCACACACCATAGTTTATAGGGGTGGATACCCGACCGATTCTTGTAGTCTAAAAATATAAAATAGAATATTTTTTTTAATTTAATTAGATAAAAGGGAAAAACAAGGGTCCCTTCTCTTGAAAAGTCTGAATAGAAGTCAATCTATAGCAAAAATTAATAAAAAACCTATGTCTAATAACACTATTAGACTAACTATCATGGTTTGAAGATGGCCCAATCTAAAGCCTTTAGGAAGGTGTGGCTTGAGGGATATTCTCTAAATATTATCAATAATTTGAAGAAGTCTTTTGTCCCCTCTTGGAGTGATGAGTCGCTTATTTTGGATGTCATTGAAATTTTAAACTCTTTTGATTAATTTTATATCTCTCATATTGTTAGGGAAGGCAATGGTCTTGCAGATGTTTTCGCTAACTTTGGTGTTAGCGGCTATAGGGTTTGGGATGTGGATGATCCCCTTCCTATTGAGGAAATGGCTTGTCTTAACAATGATCACCAAAGATGTTGAGTTGGTTGACAACTTCATCATGATCTGTGCTCACATGACCTTGTTCACATGGCAGATCATTGTTTGGAGTGATTGTGAGTTGGATTGTGCTTGGGCTTATGGGAATTCGAGCAATCTCCATATGGGGTGGCCTTCAAGGCTAATTATGACCCTTTGCCACCATGTCATTGTCACATGGATTGTGGGTATTTTTTGGCCTTCATTCTTGAGGCTTCTCTTAATTGTTTGTAAATTTTTCAAGCTCTTGGGTTTTGCTAAGTTTGTGATCATGGGTGGCGATAGAAATAGGGCGGAGCCTTTCTCTTGTGACACCTTGAAAAATAAGACTAAAGTATGGGAAATTTTGCAGAAGGGTGGGCTCATGCCATACTTGGAGTGGCTCCATGGGAATGATCTGCAGGCTATGGCATTGTTTGTTAAGGGATGGAATAATAGGGTTTTGAAGTTGGGTGGTACTGAATTTGATATCAATGAGGATTTCATAGAGAACATTATCAGTCTTTCCACGGAGGCTAGAAAGGTGTATAGAGATAAGAAGGAATCTAATGCTTCTATGCAAATTTTATTTAAAGGGGATGAAGAACTGAAGCTCAAGTGCGCTAGAAGTGGTGGATACTAGTGCAGTTCAATAAAATCTCTGTGGGGAGATGTTTTTTGAAGAATTGATGAGGTACATAACCTTAGAAGGTCAGTTCTCTACTATAAATGGTTATCATTTTGTTCTGTTGAATCACTTTCATCATAAGAAGAAAGTTTATTTTCCTTTCTGTCTCTTAGCTTCTTTCGAGAGTGGTGTTAAGGACCATAAAACAAATCCTAAGAAGTTTTTGCTACATGTTGGTTTAATTATTTTGATAATGGATTACATAAAGGATTTTGTGGTTCCTAAGTAGCCTAAAAAGGATCCTAAAGGTAAGCAAAAGAAACTGACCTTGGAATATGAGACTGTGTCAAAGAAGGAACTGGTGCGTCAAAAAGGGAAAAAGAAGATATAGGTTTTGGAGGAGTCTAAGTCAGAAGAGGATGTGGACTATGTTCTTGACTCTAAGGCCTCTATGGAAGTGTATTTGCAACCCCCTGCTCTGAGTAAGAGTGGAAAAGGTTTTCCTATTCCCAACCCAAGGGATTATGAGACTTGCAGTGAGGAAGGGGTCAGTGTTAAACCTTATAGCCTATTGCTCCCTCTACCATTTTGAAAGAAATGATTGATGTTGATGAGGATTTGACTCATATGCCCCCTATTTTGGGATCTAAGAGAAAGAAGGGTTTGAAGGAATGTAGCAGTAAGAAGATGGCTAAGAGGTCGGGTAGACCTATGTTGGAGGAACCTACTATTGCTTCTTCAAAGATTGGTGTGGGTAAGATGCTATGGAAGCCCTTAATGAGGGAATGGAAAAGTAGAATAGGAGGACAGTGGCTAAGGACATTGTGAGTTCTCTTCATAAAATTTAGATGCCAGTGACTAGTGCTAAAGGTAAGGAGGTTTGTGAGAACCAAGAAATGAATAGTACCTCCCAAGAGGGTGAAGTTGAGGCTATGGATGTCTTCAATATTAATCAGAAGGATCTGCCTAATGTTTTGGGGTTGGCTACGAAGGGTACTATTTCCCTGTTTAGATTGTTCAAATGGTTTTTTCATGAGCTTAATATGACTAATGTGAAGGTTTGGGTGACTGTGAGCAAAGCTGTGGAATCTTCGCATTCTTCTATACAGACTCAAGTTGACTAACTGTATGATATCCTAAAGATTGTTGCTGAGGAGATGCTTAAGCTAAAGTAGATTTTTGAACAAAGAATTATGAATTTGGAAATGCAAATGGATCGGGTTAACATGAAGTTGGATAAGGTTGTTGAAGTTACTAAAAATGTTAAGAGGAATGAGGCTAAGGGCCTCAATGAGAAGGCTCAAAAATGGATGGAGGGAGGTCCTAGTGTTAAAGATGTTGCTAGGGAAAGGTAGGTGGTGGAGGAAGCTTCAGTTGAGAAGGTTGTTGGTTTGTACAATGTTTTTGCTAAGGAGGTAAATGTTTTGAGGCTTGGTGCTAAAACTCACAACAAGACTAAGATGCAAGCTGGGGTCCTTGTTAAAGAGATTTCTAAACTTATGGATGCACATTAGAAGATAATTGAGAGCAATGTGGAAGCTACTAATATTCTGAAGAATATGTAGTTTTTTGTTTTTTTCATCTTTTTTGGCAGCTTTCTTGCTGATGTTTTGTTGTGTGTTGGCTATTGGTTGGTCTATTTAGTTATCTTTATTATACAATTTTTCTTTTTTGTAAAGAGTTTTGAGGTCCCTTGAAAACTTGCTTTACCTCTAATCAAAAACACTATTAGACTAACAAAAAAAATTAATTGAAAAAAAAAAGACAACAATAGTAGAACCAACCTATAATCCTCAAGAGATCCAACAAAAATTTGAAGGCTTCAAGCTACCTCTCATTCTTTAGATAACATGTGGAGCTTGACTCTCAAAAATTCAAACTCATTATTGGGAACCTCCTTAGTATATTTTCCTTTTTTGGCTCTAGCCTTGTCCTCCTCCCATAGAATCTTGTAATTATTGTTGTTAAAGTTGATGATTTCCTTATTTAGCTTTAATATTATGTAAACAAAATTTATTGAATTAATGAATTTTCTCAGGATTCTCACATCCTTTTAGGATTCCAAAATACACTTGCGATAGGAGCATCCATACATAATATTTTATTTTCTCTATCTTGATTGTTGTGAAGGTAAAGAAATCAATCTAAGGGTTTGACTTGAAGGAAAACCCCAACCAACCCAAAAAAAACCTTTTTCTTGCAAGTATTTTAAGACAACTTAACCACATAGAGGTTTATAAGTGCTCTCTTGTTTGCAAATTTATTTATATTTTAATTAAAATCATGCAAATGTCATTATTTAGTATGTATTTATTTATTTATACTATTTTCTAACATCTTCCCTTGTTTGTTTGGATAGATTTAATGAACTATTGGGATATAATTATATATTTTTTAGAAGTCCTTTGGTATTTTGGGTCATGCCAATGATAGCACTATGTGTGAATGTTTACACAATGCACTAACATCATAGATAGCATTCTCTATCTTTGGGAACTAAGATCCTTATTTTATATTATTCATAAATTTTGTACTTCATATTCTTGTAAATTACCATTTTCATTCCCAACATATATCAATGTAATCTTAAATTTAAAATAGATTAGATTTAAATCTCTTTACAAGTTTAGGGAATACCATATTTATTGTTTTCTATTTTTGATCTTTAACCTCCTCTTTGGTTTTATCCATATTTTTCCTATTAATATAGGTTCTCATCACTAGCTGTCTTCCCCATTTGGGTTGGGTTTCTATATTTGATTTTTCAATAGAAAAAGAGGTCTTTTAAGGACTTTTTTAGTATTGACATTGTTGACTTAATAACCCAATCTTGGATTATCCACCCTTTGGATTTATTTGAGGTCATTATCTTTAGAATTAGAAGCATAATTTCTCAGTTTAGAAATATCTTATTTAGAGTCCCTGTGCACATATAGACTATCCTTCTTTCACTTTAACCCACAACATTCACATCTTCCTACATGTGATTCTCCTTTAGTTTATGTTTATAGTTGGACATTCTAGTATATCTATGCTTCATTTTGGGGCTTGAGTGGGAAATTAGCTTCCTCTTCACACTTATCCAAAATTTATTCTTAGTCTTTCCCAAATATGGTTTCTTCCCAATTGTAGCAACTTAGGGACCTTTGACCTCTTCAATAGGCTTCTCGTCCTTCTCTATAGTAATAGGCTTACTAGGGGAAGATATATTGTACTTTTTAGGTTTGAGGGTGTGTATTTTGAAGACTTGAAAGAGTATTTTAACCATACTATTTGAATTATTTAGGAAATAGTTGTATAGGTAGAAAATTAACTCCTAATATAGGAGTATAGTAGCTTTATTGGACATGGCTTCCTTCATAAAATTTTCATAAACAACAATAGATAATAGGGGAAGCTTATGACCAAGTTGTAACACAAGTGATTCAATAGATGGAAATGATAGGTGTATATACACTATAATCTTCCCTCTAAAGTGAAATATCTTATGAGGTGATAACTTTCCTGACTCTAAGGGCTAGATAGATCTGCCCTCCTATAATCATTATAAATTTCATTGGCTACTCATCTCACTTAAGAAACACATTTATGCACTCTTTGTGTTTAGTGCTATTTAAACATTTAATATTATTTATTTATTTTATTAAGTATAATAAATATTATATATTAATATGTGTCTTATAATTTTATTTATAATATACACAAATTCTACTTGTATTAAAATAAATTTAAGATATCATTTTTTATTATTTTATTAATAACATTATAATTAAATGAATAATATCTATTTTATTTTTTGTATTTTAAAAAATTAAAAAATAAATTATTTAGTATAGTTTAAATATTTAAACATAAATTATCTTTTCCAAAACAATATCTAATTAAAATTTTACATATTTTTACACCATCTTTATGAAATTTGAATACAAATAACATGATTATGATTCCATGGATTGACTAACTAATTATTGTTTGACTTTAATAGATATTAATTATTATAATGAATAATTATTGTTTGATTTTAATATATATTAATTATTACAATGTAATATTTTATTTTGATTATGATAGTTAGATTAAAAATAAATAATGAACATCATATATAATTATTTAAATGGTGAAAAATACATTTTTAATTATTTTATTTAATTTCATATATTTTTGGGGTAATGTTTTAGTATATTTATATAATTAAAAATAATATATTTTTGGTAATACTAGATTTATATATAGAGATTTAGCTATATTTATTTATTATTTATTCTTATGTTTATGTGCATACAATATTGATCATATTAAGTTTTTCCTAATTATAATAATTAATTTAATATTTATCTATATTTCAATTCTATAAGACATAGATCTAACCCATTTGTTTAGTCAATGTTGTGTGTATAAGCGAGTGAAATTTAAAAGTTATGCCACATATTTAGGTAGATTTGTGCACATCAAAATTAAAGTATTTTTAAATAAAAATATTTTCTAGCCAAAAACATGTTATAGTTAGATTTGTTTTGGCTAAAATAGATCTATCCAAAAATTCTCTAGTAAAAAATATTTTTCAAATGAATATTTGAAATCAATTTGACAAATATTATAAAAATGTTTAGAAAAAAGAATATTCCCAACACTTTTATTCATGATTACAACTTTTCCAAATAATATAAAAATCCTTTTGCATATCTTAATGTGCATATTCTATAATAATGTTTTATTATTTTAATTGATATTTTATCTTAATCTACAAGTCAAATGTATAAAATTCAAAAGTTGAGGTTGATTCATTTGGTAAAAAGATAATAAATTTTATTTTGAAAGTTTGAAAAATTTTCTATAATAGAGGAGAGAATCCTTGTTGAACTAGAATATTTTATATTTTATTTTCATAATTAGTCATGAAAATATTTGATATCTTTTTCGTTGATGATCTTAGCGACATTTGATGTTTTGAGAATGCTGAAGTAGACCTCTTCCTCTTCGCTTCTGTCCATTTCTGATTTGAATGTGGAGTGCCTTCAAGAAGTTGTGAGGAGAGGGCATTGGTCTTGTCCTTATTGGAAGCACCCACAAGAGTGCCAACTACCACGACAAATGATAAAGCCTCCTCATGATCATCAACCTCCATTTTGAAATCCTTTGCTAATAAGGTTGAGGGGGCAGTTTAGAGGCCCCGTCATTTGGGACCTCAAGAGGCAACACAGAAGATTCTTGCACAACCAGAGGAGAGGAAGAAATTGATTTTGAAATGGTCTTTTGAGGAGCTTGAGCAGAAGACAAGTCATTTAGGATTCTAGGAGAAATGACATAATAGTGGGAATTTGCCCCAATCCACCATGAGGGTCTTCCGTCTAAAGCTTGGTTGATGGTTTGCCTCTTTTGACATTGATGAGTCAAATGATCAATTTAGAAACATTTCTTGCATCTGAAGACAATTTTTTCATAGTCAACTGGTTGCCTCCAACACCTGTTACCCACTTTCAAAGATATCTTATATGGTAGCCCATTAGATAAATCTATTTCCATGCATATACGTGCACAAGTGGAACTCCTGTAGTTGATTGTTTCATTGGATGTACAGTGATATTTACCCAAGCCATTACCGATTGCGTGCAAACAATCCGATTCCCAGAATTGGAGGGGGAGATAGGGTAGTCTGACCAAAAGGAATGCAGATGAGAAAATCTAAATTCGGAAATAGAAAAAAGCATACCAAGGCTTCATACTTATGAATTCGCCCTGAAAGATCTAGGGGCCTGCTTTCAACACCAGATTCATGTCTTCAGTAGAATCAAATTCCAAAATAAAGAATCCTTGGCACATGGATAGAGACAAATTTCTTCTTTCATATATTCCTTCGAATTCTGGGTGTTCCAAGATCTTAAGTTGCACAACCTGGGCCAAGATTTTGTCCGTCTGCAGATGAGAGCATGTTCTTGCAAATACTCCTCTCGATCACAGGAAATCTTGACTGTCCAAGTTAACCTCGGGAATGAGCTCAGAGTGTCGAACCGGGAGGAGGCAGATCTTGGTGCCATTCGTATTTGATGCTTTGATATCATTGAATAAGGTTTTCGAAGGAGGAGTGGGAGGCAATGTACCCCGGCGATCCGAAGCACGGAAACACACCATATCCCTGCGAAGAGGATCGCCCCTTTTAGAAACAACACCAGCATGGGCCGATGAGGGCGAAAGATGTGGCATGGAGGGCAAGTCCGCCCCTGTACTGGCAGGGGAAACAAAGCCATGCGCCACCATGGGTGAGACCGTCCATCGCGGATTGGAGTGGGAAGAGGACGTCAGCAACACATCCGCACAGTGAGGGTATGAGCGATCCGCCGAGATGGTAAGCCTGTGCCCTTGAACCGCTTTTTGGAGGCCCATCCCAAGCGCATCCCGGTAGTCTTTCCTACGATTTTTGACCCCATGCAGCTCAGGAAGACGCGAAGTAGGGTTTGCAGGCGCAGGAGGCATTACGGAGCAGAGCTTTGGTGATATATTCCATTGAAGATGTTGCGATTATTCAAACTAAAAAACATTTATTAAAATGTAGGGGAGAAGACCCAGTAGCTACCACCCATTGAATAACCGCCACCTCCAGGTTCACTCCACCCCCCAAAAAAAATTTAACTCTGATCCACTAAAAAACTTTTTATTAACAAATATAAAATTACAACAATACCAATAGAAAATTACTACAACACCAATAGCTGCTCATAACAGAATGAGTCACTCACCAATCAAAGTACACAACTAATGGTGCCTTTGCATTTATAAAAGAACTCCACTTGCACATAAAAAGGCCCATTTACAATTTTATTTAAATCATTTACTTTTTACAATTACCCCCACTTGCAAATGTTTGTCCCTCACTACATTTTATATTTACAAGTATACATGCACAGCTACTGGTGCTTTAGATGACATAATCACAAACTCCTTTGCACAGTCTTTCACACACTCCATGTCAGCTATATGTACTTATTTCATTTCCTGTAGGTACCTGCACAATTAAATATAGGTGTAAGGCTCCCCAATTAAACATCAAATCCAAATGTAATGCACAACTCAGTCATATCATCTTTTAAAAACCTACGTAACTTGCAGCTTCAAATTCAAATGCTCTACCAAATTCAAAATTCAAACACAACCACCAAATTGAATGCATATCATCTTTAAAAACCTACGTAACTTGCAGCTTCAAATTCAAATGCTCTAACAAATTCAAAATTCAAACACAACCACCAATTTCAATGCATTCAATTGTCAGATTCGAATTCCTAAATAAGAGGGGGAAAGTAGCCAGCAACATTCACAATTGCATGTTACTCCCATCAAAGTTGAAAGCAACGACAAAGATTTTCTGCACATTCCTCTGCACATTCCTCTGCACATTCCTCTTATATCCAAAGTCTCAGGTATGTACTTATATTTATTTTCATTTATGCAGTGTCTTCTTACTTTATACATTCTACCATTTAATAAAAAAATTCTACTTTCCATTGCACATACAGTAGGCTAGCATACATATATTTGTCATTTTACATTACGTGTCTCTTGTTCATTCAGCAAATCGATGTATATGTGTGTTTCCTTTGCCTATCCATTGAAAATGCAGAGTATGTAGTTACAGTTATTTTCATTTATGCAGTGTCTTCTTACTTTATACATTCTACCATTTGTAAAGAAATTTCTACTTTCCATTGCACATACAGTAGGCTAGCATACATATATTTGTCATTTTACATTACGTGTCTCTTGTTCATTCAGCAAATCGATGTATACGTGTGTTTCCTTTGCCTATCCATTGAAAATGCAGACTATGGTACCTATATTTATATTTGTCTGTTTTTCCTCATTTGTCATTTACTTCAGTGTTTATATCAGGGTTTATAGTTGTTATTTATTTTTTCTTATATGTCTCTTGTTTATTTTTGGTCATTTGTCAGGGGGGTCATTTATCAGGGTTCAATATGTATATGTGTGTATATATATATATATACATAGACAAACACATATATACGTCTATTAGTCTGTTTAAATATGTTTCATTTGGCTGTCCAATACAATAGCGTAGCATTTGTTTATATTTTTCTACTTCCCATTGCACACACAGCAGGCTACCATACATATATTTGTCATTTTACATTATGTGTCTCTTGTTCATTCAGCAAATCGATGTATATGTCTATCCTTTGCCTATCCTTTTAAAATGCAAACAATGGTACTGGTTAATCATTTTCTTCTGCATCTTTCACGGCCCATGAAGGATTTATTCGATGATTCAAAAATTATTACTGCTTGTTTATGAAATAAATCATTCCTCTTACACTCCTTTTTCCCACATTGCCTATCCTTTTAAAATGCAAACAATGGTACTGGTTAATCATTTTCTTCTGCATCTTTCACGACCCATGAAGGATTTATTCGATGATTGAAAAATTATTACTGCTTGTTTATGAAATAAATCATTCCTCTTACACTCCTTTTCCCACATTGCATTTATGTATGTATGTATGTATGTATGCAGCTTCATACATACATATGTACATATGTACATATGTATGTATGTATGTATGTATGCAGCTTCATACATACATATGTACATATGTATGTATGTATCTGCATACATACATACATACATACCCTAAAAAAAAGTGAATTTGGTTTTCTTTTGTGCTTAAATTATTAAATACGACCTGGTAAAGTCGATTGTCTCATGATTTTGTCTCCAGAAATGATCAGGAATTTCGTGGGTTTGAACACATGTCTATAAAAAACCCAGGTCACTTTGGGCATAAATCGACAAACCCATTAAAAATAAATATGTTTTTGTCAAAACCCTTGCATGGTTTTTTCCAAATTCGTGTGCTTAATGAATTAATCTCATGAAACCCTTGCCTGGAATATTCTGCATCTATCTCAAAACGCACTTCTGTATTCCTACCAGTGAGGAATTATTATTATGAAACCCTTGGTTAATTTCTTCTGCTCTTTTTTCAAAACCCAAGTCTATACAATGTGCTTTGAACATTGATATATATACATACATATATCTATGTATATATATCTATATATATGTATATGTACAGATATATGCATACATTTAACTAAAGAATGGGATACCCAAAAAAAAAAAAACATTAGTCATATGCGTCAATCGGACCCCAAATAAAGATTAATTGGGGTGTAATGTGTTTGGTGTCTGGTGCTTTAGTAAGGAGATTAATATGTAGGAGTGATTTGTAATGGGTGCGAAATTGATTGTAGAAGGTGGTAACGTGAATTAGACCCATTCACTTTTGAGCGGATTTGAATGATAAAATAGATCTGTTTTATATTTTGCAAAGTTTATACCTGTGTTTTGTATTTATATCTGTGTTTTGCACTGTTTATACACTATTTTTCTGACACTTGATCACTTACAATGTAGCTGATCATTGACAATCATGGCACCAAGGCACAAGAGGAAAAGATCGGGTCTGAGGCGCTTGAATAGAGTACCTCGTGTAGTGACATTCAATGTTCCAGATGTTGATGAAGAGCCAGCAGTAAACATGGACGAGGAAGTTATTTCTGATAATGCAGCACAGACCAATGAAAATGATGGTTTTGAACCTGCTGTTCATAATACTGACGTAGAAATGGAACCACCATCTGCTGACCAAGTGACAACCCCAGATCATAGCATCAAAAGTTGGTCTATGGATGACATGGACAAAGCCATTGCAGATGTTGAAGACCATCACATGACAATCAGACGTTCAGCGATCAAATGGGGAATCTCGCCTAGCAGTTTGCGGTCATGGCTCAATGGTCTGACATCCACAAAAAAGAGGGGGCCACCTACAATCCTGACTGACGAAGAAGAAGCTGAAATTGTGCAATGGTGTAAAGATATGGCTAATATTGGCCATGGCCTTCAAGTCTCACAGCTTAAGTCAACGGTGGCCCACCTGGTTGGAGTGAGGCCTAACCCATTCACAAATGGGATACCAGGGAGGTCATGGTGGGTTGGATTTCGTCAA
Organism: Sequoia sempervirens; assembly: GCA_007258455.2. NCBI lineage: Eukaryota > Viridiplantae > Streptophyta > Pinopsida > Cupressales > Cupressaceae > Sequoia > Sequoia sempervirens. The sequence goes on from VDFB02330250.1 coordinate 16,898, forward strand.
AGGCATCCTGATCTGACAATTCGAACACCCAAAGGAGTGGACACAGATCGAGCTATAATGCTGCGGCCCGAAATAGTTTCTTCATTCTATGATAACTTGGAGGAGTTGTACAACAAACTTAATTATGGGCCCAACAACATATGGAACTGTGATGAAACAGGTGTGCAAGCTGGCAGAAATTGTGCAATGAGAGTTATTGCAAAAACAGGGACGAAATGTGTTCCACAATTAATTGCTAAAAGCAGAGAATGGATCACTGTTCTAGCTTGTGTTAGTGCAGCAGGTCAAGCTATACCTGGTTACTATTTGTTCAAGTCCAAAAGGAACATTAAAAACTATATTGTTAACTGTGAGCCAAGGGCATGCATGGCAATCCAAGAGCATGCTTGGATGACCAAAGAATTATTTGTGGCATGGTTAAAACACTTCGCAAAAAATGTCCCAGGAGGTGTGTCACCAACCAACAGAAAGCTTCTAATCTTTGACGGTCATGGCAGCCATGTGGCATTCAAAATGATTGAAGTAGCAAAGGCTATGGGAATAGATTTGCTCACACTTCCAGCACATTGCAGTCACAAATTGCAGCCCCTTGATGTTAGTGTGTTCTCACCATTTAAGAACTACTTCAAACAGCAAAGGACTATATGGCTCTCTGCAAATCCTCAACTTGACATTGGAAGGGAAGAGTTGGCAACACTTGCCAGCAAAGCTTTTGCACAAGCTTTGACTCCTAATAACATTGCAAGTGGTTTTAGAAAAATAGGAATTTGGCCATTAGATCGACATGCACTTGACTTGGATATGGGGCCAAGCCAAGCTTTTGTGGTTGAAGAGGAAGGAACGACATTGGGAGCAGAAACTGAGGGTGATACAGCTGATGAAGAGGCACAGTTCATGGCAGCTGAGACTTGTTTGAGGATAGCAGGTTGGAATGAGGAACAGATTGGACAGTTTGTGGATACCTTTTCTGCAAACATTCCCCCAAATCCAGAAAACATTGAGGCAACAGAAATTCAACAAGAACCAGCAGTTCGATCATCTAATCAGGCAGCTGAAAATGAAGAGAGTCTGAATCTGCCATCTGAATTTGAAGATGCAGCTTTGAACCTAGGGGTGCATCTCAATTTCACTCAAGTGGATGAAGGGTTGTCCATGCCATCACCACCGAATGTTGATCCTGAAGATGTAATCCATTACTTCACAACTGGGAGAAATTGGGAGGCTGAAAATGATGAAGAGGATGGAGTCGATGGTAATGACTCAAATGATGAAGAGGCTGACTATGTACCATGCACACAAGTCAATGATCAACAACCAGCAGGCTGCAGAAGCACTTTTTTGCAACTCCCAATGCAACGAGTGCGCCAATCATCTAACAGAGGTCGCAATGGGGTCCTACGCCTTAGTAGGCAGTCTCAAATTTTGACATCAGATGATTTCTTCAATTTGCTGAATGAACAAGAGGCACAGAAGCAAAGAAACCAAGAATTGCAGCAAAGGAAAAAGGAGCAAATGGCTGAAAGGAAGGCAGAAAGAGAAGCAATCCTCGCACAGAGGGAGGCAAATAGATTGGAGCGTGCTGCAAAAAAACAAAAAATTGCAGAGGAGAAACTGAGGCAGCGACATGAAAAGGAGCTTCAAAGGGAGCAAGCAAAGATTGCTAGACAGTTGAAGGAAAACCAAAAGCAGGCGGAAAGAGCAGAAAGAAACAGAAGTAAGAGTACTCCTACAACTCCTCTTCCAAGTCAACATCCAATTTTAAGGGACATGATTAACATTTTGTCTCCAGCCTTTGCAGCTCTTAGCAGCCTACAAAATGGGTCTTCTGAAGGCTGCTCTCCACAGTTACAGCTAACTCCAGAGGCAAATCATGCATTGCTTGCTTGTATAGCAAGTGCCATACAGAACAATCCGCAGTCCTCAACATCTTCTCCAGTTGACGCAGAGTCAGTTGACCCCCAAGGACACACCACTTCATAATCAGATCTGTCGATGTCTGATTACGATTTTTTGTTGTCAATTTTTTGACCTCGAAGTGTGCTAGAGTGTTTTGTGTAAAACTGAATGCTGGTCTATTGTATTGGACAGTCAAAGGATACTAGTTTGTTGTATTGGATAGCATTTGGATACTAGTGTCTAATTTTGTAGAACTAAATGGTAGTGTGTTCTCAAATTATCTAATTCGATGTGTTCCAATGTGTTTTTTGTATATATGAAGACTCCTTGTCTTCTTTCCAAGTTAATGATCTATACTTTTGTGATTCGAAATCAGTTTTGTGTTTGTTGTATTCATCTATCATTGATGTGATTTAAAAATATGACTCACTACTCTATTCAAGATCTATGTTTTGTAAATAATGCATTTGGTAAAGGTTGAAAACATTATAATTCAAACTTTGTATTTTCCCTGACATCAGACTTTTTGAAAATTCAAACTTAATAATTCAATAAGTTTCTATGTATTTTCTCACATCTATGTATGTTGTTTGATTTTGAATTATTTTCTGTGCAATTAATCTGATCACCTAAAATCAACAAATCCCACCATAAATCAAATCCCATTGTTCAGGTTAATGAATGAACATCATCAGAAAAAAGAACATCATAAATGAACACAATGTCTAGCAGGTCACAGCCAAGGTAAGCTCTTGAAAGACTTCACTTGAAATGTCATCATGCAAATTGACTTGCTCTTTACAACCTCCCTAGTTGTGTATACATGCATACATATATATATATGTAGGTATATATATATATGTAGGTATATACATACATACATACATACATACATACATACATACATACATACATACATACATACATACATACATATGTATACACAACTAAGTATATGCATACATATAACTATACATCTATATGCAACATATCCATAAATTAATCTATTTGAAACTATAAATTTTTGAACACATACACTTGGAAATTAATTTAATTGTAAATTGTAAATGTAAGTTTACAATGAATAATAAAAATGAACATTATAAATGAACACAATGTCTATCGGGTCACAGCCAAAGTAAAGTCTTGAAAGACTTTACCTGATATGTAATCTTACAAATTGACATGGTCTTCACAACCTCCTAGCCATTTGACATGCCTGCCACAACAAACAAATATAATACAACAAACAAACATGGACAATAGTTATTGAAATAAATAAAAAGATATACTAGTTAGTAAAAAAGATAGAACAATAATTGAAACTTAGAACAATTTGAACAAAAAATCCTTAATTATTTGGTGTGTTGATAAACACAATTACCAAACTGCCCACCATGAACATCGTTACACCACCTCTCCTTGTTCTCCCATGCCTGCAAGAAAAGATTTACAACCACGGGTAGTCACAACCGAGGCTAGTAACATACAAACATCATATGACCTTTGAAATAATGCATGTACAACAACACATAATTAATCAAGTTCAATTGCGAATATAGTAGTAGAGGACAAAAATTGTGAATGCCACTGGCTGCTATCCCTCTTATTTAGAAATTTGAATCTGACAATTGAATGCATTCAATTTGATTGTTGTGTTTCAAATATGAATTTGTTATAGCATTTGAATTTGTAGCTGCCAGTTACGTAGGTTTTTAGAGATGATATGACTGAATTCTGCACTATATTTGGATTGGATGTTCATTTGGGAAGCCTTATATATCTGTGATTTTTTGCAGCTTTGCATGCATGCATAGAGTCATACAATCATATATCAGTAATATACATTGCAAAGCAGAAAAAACACCTAAATGTGTCACTTTTAACATCTAATTAAAACTCTTTTATCATTCAAATCCGCTCAAAAGTGAATGGGTCTAATTCACGTTAGCACCTTCTACAATCAATTTCGCACCCATTACAAATCACTCCTACATATTAATCTCCTTACTAAAGCACCAGACACCAAACACATTACACCCCAATTAATCTTTATTTGGGGTCCGATTGACGCATATGACTAATGTTTTTTTGTGGGTATCCCATCATAACCATTCGCTTTGCCGCGCGCTGTCTTTGTAGCTGCACATACATACATACATACATACACACACACATATATATATGTATCTATATATGTATGTATGTGCATACATACATACATACATACATACATACATATATGGACATACATACATGTATATATGCACATACATACATACACACATACATATATGTATGTATGTATGTATGTGCATACATACATGCATACATACATGCATATATATATGTATATATGTACATACATACATACACACATACATATATGTATATATGTATGTATGTACATACATACATACATGTATGTGTGTATTTATGTATGCACATACATACACACATACATGTATGTATGTATGTATGCATGTACATACATACATACATGCATGTCTGCATGTATGTATGCACATACATAGTATACATGTATGTATGTATGTATGCATGTACATACATACATATATACATATATGTATAAATGTATGTATGTATGTATGTGCATACACACATAGATACATGCATACATATATACAACACATGGTGAAAAGGAGTGTAAGAGGAATGATTTATTTCATAAACAAGCAGTAATAATTTTGACATCATCGAATAAACCCTTAATGGGTCGTGAAAATGCAGAAGAAAATGAATAACCAGTACCATTGTTTGCATTTTGAAAGGATAGGCAAAGGATACACACATATACATCGATTTGTTGAATGAACAAGAGACAAAGAATGTAAAATGACAAATATATGTATGCTAGCCTACTGTATGTGCAATGGAAAGTAGAAATTTCTTTACAAATGGTAGAATGTATAAAGTAAGAAGACACTGCATAAATGAAAATAACTATAAGTACCTACCTAATACTTGGGATATTAGAGGAATGTGCAGAGGATGCTTGTCGTTGCTTTCGATACATACATACATATATACATGTATGTATGTATGTGCACATACATACATACATACATTTTTGTAATATGAAAGATGCAGAAGAAAATGATTAACCAGTACCATTGTTTGCATATTCAAAGGAGAAAGATGTTAGATGTTACCTGAGGCCTGCTGTATGTGCAATGGAAAGTATGGTATGTATGTATGTATGTCTGCATATGTATGTTTGTATGTGTACATACATACATGTATGTACATATGTATGTCTGTAAGTGTATATATGTATGTCTGTATGTGTATATACAGGTATGTATGTATATATGTATGTGTGTATGTGTACATACATACATGTATGTAAATATGTATGTTTGTATGTGTACATACATACATACATGCATACATGTATGTATGTCTGTATGTGTACATACATACATACATGCATACATGTATGTATGTATGTATGTACACATACATACATACATATTTACATACATGTATGTATATATGTATGTGTGTATGTGTACATACATACATGTATGTACATATGTATGTGTGTATGTGTACATACATACATGTATGTACATATGTATGTCTGTATGTGTATACACATGTATGTACACATACACACATACATATATACATACATGTATGTATATATGTATGTATGTATATACATGTACGTATATATGTATGGTCTGTATGTATACATACATACAGACCATATATATATTTATGGTATGTATGTGTATATGTATGTCTGTATGTGTACATACATACAGACCATACATCTATAGATGGTATGTATGTACACATACATACATGCATATATGTAAGTATGTATGTGCACATACATACCATACATATATGTATGTATGTATGTATTGGGTTTTTCAAAGAAATTAACCAAGGGTTTCATAGTAATAATTTGTCAGTCGCAGGAATACAGAAGTGCGTTTTCAGATAGATGCAGAATATTCCAGGCAAGGGTTTCATGAGATCAATTCCTTAAGCAAACGAATTTGGAAAAAGCCAAGCAGGGGTTTTCACGAATTCGTTTTTGAGATAGATGCAGAATATTCCAAACAAGGGTTTCATTAGATTAATTCATTAAGCACACGAATTTGGAAAAAACCATGCAAGGGTTTTGACAAAAAAATATTTATTTTTAATGGGTTTGTCGATTTATGCCCAAAGTGACATGGGTTTTTTATAGACATGTGTTCAAACCCACGAAATTCCTGATCATTTCTGGAGACAAAATCATGAGACAATCGACTTTACCAGGTCGTATTTAATAATTTAAGCACAATAAAACCCGCATTTGGAAAAACAAAGCAAGGGTTTTCACAAAAACATATTTATTTTTAATGGGTTTGTCGATTTATGCCCAAAGTGACATGGGTTTTTTATAGACATGTGTTCAAACCCACGAAATTCCTGATCATTTCTGGAGACAAAATCATGAGACAATCGACTTTACCAGGTCGTATTTAATAATTTAAGCACAATAAAACCCGCATTTGGAAAAACAAAGCAAGGGTTTTCACAAACCCACGAAATTCGTTATCATTTCTGCAGACAAAATCATGATACAGTCGAATTTACCACGTTGTGAGCACGCGGTAACATGAGGACAGGAAATCATTTTACCCCAAAAAAAACCCGTGTGTATAACGCCAATACCATGACATTAGCAGAATAAAACAACACATGGCGAGATGCATGTAAGATGCATGATTTACTTCATAGACAAGCAGTAATAATTTATCAAACGTCGAACAAACCCTTCACGGGTCTTAACACTCGAATAAACCCTTCACGGGTCATGAAAGATGCAGAAGAAAATGATTAACCAGTACCATTGTTTGCATATTCACAAGGTAGACGATGTTAGATGCACGATGTTAGATGCTACCTGGAGCCGTGCGCACGTGGAGGAGCTGTGGGGAGCCGTCGCCATCCGCAGCCTTCTCCATCGCCGGGAACCTTCCAGACAGCGCGCGGCAAAGCGAATGGTTATGATGGGATACCCACAAAAAAACATTAATCATATGCGTCAATCGGACCCCAAATAAAGATTAATTGGGGTGTAATGTGTTTGGTGTCCGGTGCTTTAGTAAGGAGATTAATATGTAGGAGTGATTTGTAATGGGTGCGAAATTGATTGTAGAAGGTGCTAGCGTGAATTAGACCCATTCACTTTTGAGCGGATTTGAATGATAAAAGAGTTTTAATTAGATATTAAAAGTGACATAATTAGGTGTTTTTTTAATTTTTTATTGGTGGTTATATGTAGGGGGTATTGGGACATTAGGTGATGATAACCGGGCGGCACCTCTAAAAGGGGTCTTTTTGACATACGCGTGCATATCGGATGCTACCGCACTCTACCGAATTGCCCAAAAGCCAAAACCTTAGTTATAAGATCTTAACTCAGGTGCGAAAAAAACCCATAATTTTTTTTCCAATTCGACATACAGGTTTGTATTCTATTCTTGCGAAGTTAGCCCACGGGGTCTTCTCCTATTTATCAAAGTTTTTTGGCCTACACCAAAAATTTGAGTTATGGTGAAAATAAAATCTATTATAGATAATATTTTGTCAAATTTAATTCATTATTATTTTAAGTAACTAAATAGTAATAATGGTTTTTTTTTTTGGAAAAATTAAACCAAAATATATTTTTATTTTGAAATAAAATAGTTTTTAAAATTAAACTAAAATATAACTTTGGTTTTAAGTTGACTTTGAAAAAATATTTTGATGTGGTGTTATTTCTATGTATAAAAAATAATTATTCTATTTTAATCATTAATCAGCATCCATACACCATCTAAATACCATCCAAGAATATCTCAATATAAGGACATTAAAGAATAGTAACTTGCACTTGCATTTAATCACTAATCTTACCAAATGTGATTTCCTTGACAATTATTCTATGATTCATGTGCACATTTAAAGCTTGATATTTGGCAATGTATTTTTAAATATTACTAGATAGACAAAAAACATTAGATTCTAATAAAAATAATTACTGCTTAATTTTTTTTTGTTCTTTGAATGTTCACATGGAAAATTCTAGAGATCATCAAAGATCGAGTTCATAGATGGAGAGAAAGCTTACATATATAGCTAGATCAACAAAGACCCAGTTTAGAGATGAAGAACAAATTTATATGTGTAAACTAGATATGGAATGATAAAGTTAACTTATTGATGCAGGAGGATCCAGCGGTGTAAGGGCAATCTTGCATCACCCAAAAATAGTTAAATTTGAAGTTTCTCAGTTTTTAGATGTTTTTATATTTTTGGATACCCTTTTTATCATAATAAAATTCTCAATTTACAGTTTTTATTTTCTATTCCTGGGTTGAAAGATATTACAGTTTTAGTTTCCTAGATTTGCACCTAAAAATCTTTCGAATTAGATTTGAGGCACTTAAAGTTCTCGGAACGGCCCCGAAACTTGCCAAAATTGGTGTAGAAAATTTTAAACATGTTATTGACTTCGAGATCTTTCCAACGGTTCAAACGGTTCGCGAATCAGAGTCCCGGATCAAAAATTATGGCCCCGGGAAGTTGGCGCACTTTTTAGAAGATACAATTGCAAATGTTCTTTTGAAATTTGAACTTCAAGTTGTAATTTTTCAGCACCAAACTGCCTAAACTCAAATTTGAATGTTGTTTTGGCTCCAAACTAGAGAGGATCTCTATTTATGGGCGGGTTTCTAATTTTTGAGTAATATTTTGGGGACAAGCTCGCATATTGTGAAATGGTGATTCTGTATCTTTCTGTAACTTGCATGTGTTTTAGAACTTGGGGATTTGAGATCCTCTACATGTAAGAAGCTCTATTTTCTAAATAATAAAATTATTCTCTTATTTGTAAGTTATTCTCTAAGTCTCGGGATGTGCCCTCATCAAGTGGTATAAGAGCAGGTTTTCTTGAGCGTGTGGACAGATCACCGATTGTGAAGCAGTTCGCACCAGGACCGTGGTTGTGGGTCGAGGTCAATAAAGATGCCGCCAAGAGTGATGCCTAGTAGGCATGGTGGTGCCAGAGGTGGTCAAGGCAGCAGAAATGCTGGTGAAAGAGATGCACTGGTAGCCCTCCAAAGACAGATTGAT
>VDFB02330251.1:0-35543 GCA_007258455.2 Sequoia sempervirens
CCTCCAACATTCCAAACAGTGTCCACATTTGACGAACCTACTCAGGATAGGCTTCGAAAGCTTTAAAGCAAAAAAGAAAGCAGATTTTCGCAAACCTCAACTTATTTAAGACATATTTTCCTTCTATTCATTCAATTTTTGTAGGTTGGCGTCAAGAACAAGAAAATTTTCCCTTTTCTCTCAAAAAATATTTGAAGACCCAAACAACATTCTTTTTCAGTGTTCTTTGTGGTTTGGAGATCAGTGAGCAAAGAGGAATGCTTTTTTAGGATCCAAACTTCTAGGGTGTTGCTTTTTCAAAAAAGTTACTCAACTTTTCCCATTTCTAATCGCATGGCTCTTCACTTTTTCATCCTCTCGAACATTTAGAAACTTTTCCCTCTTCTAGAAACTAATTTTTGGCCACTTTTTCAAGATGGATTTATCTTTTTCAATTTATAAGCATCTAGGTTTCTCTGGAACACGATTTTCTATAAAATCCAGGTCCTAGTTTTTTTTTTGGAGAAATTGCTTTTTCAAAGTAGATCAACATTCTATTTTTAGTAGCACTCTCCACTTAAAATCAAGAATCAAATCAGATTTTTGGCAGATGTGATCGAGATTTAAAGCAACAATCATCTAGAAGCTTTCTTTCTAGATTCTTGTCTCAATTCTTATCCACTCTTTGAAGAAGAGAAAGAAAAAAAGTTGTAATAGTTGGAACTTTCCATGTTTCTATGCTTTCATAGGTTGTTAGATGCTTACCTTGTTTTAGTTTTATAAATAAATCTTGCATGTTGTCAAGTTTTGGTTGTAAAAGCAAGGAGATTTTAGGGTTCCCTACTTCTCTACTTGTATATAAATAAGGGAATCCTTGCCCATTATTTTCTTAACCGTGCTTGTGATAGAAAATTGCAAGCCTATAATGTTGCAAGTTGTTATTCAGTGTTAGTTCACTTTGTGTAAGAGCAAGTTTGCAAGCCTCTTTAGCTGCAAGTCATTGTTCAGTTCTTGTGTTTTGTGTCAATGTATTTTGGTTGATTGCTAAACTGTAAGCCTATTTTGCTACAATCTTGTTGTCCCAAAAGTGTAATCTTTGTTACTTGAGATTTGAGAAATAAAGTCTTGTGCCTTCTTTTCCTTGATATAATGTCTTAGATTTCCATTTATTGTGTTATGCTTATATGATCTCCATTTCAACTTGCATTGAAAGGAAGTAGATGTAGGTTGGAATAAAGTTTATCTAAGTATCTATGTCAGAGAATCTTTCCTTGTCCATTTTTAATCTCTTTCTCTATGTTTACTTGAGAAATTAGAAATGTCATTAGAGTAGGCTTAGTCATAGTTGAACTTCTTAAACATAAAATCTCAACTACGACACTTGAGTTTTATAACCTTGTGCTCTTAGCTAAACCAAAAAGATAGGAAAACTAGTTTTAATTTACTTTCTTGAACAACATCAGCAAAGAGGGAGCTTACCCTCCTAATTCAAAGAGCATTTTATCTGTGCATAGCTTCCCGTTTCTAATTCACATTCCAGAGGTGGGAATTGAAATGCCAAATAGTTATGGTAGACCTAATATTTGATGTGTAAATAAGGAAGGAAAAATATATAAAATGACTTATTGTATAAACATTATTGAACTAATAATACATAATCAATATGTTTTGGTTATGATAAGAAGATTGGTAGGATGTTATCTCTACATTCATAGTAAATCTCTGATATTTTATCCAAACAAAGGTGTTTATTTGCAATGAAAAAATAGAACTAAGTTTTACTTAACCTAGGTATGTTAAAGACCCTGGATTAATGTATCTATTTTTTTTCACACAAAAAAAGACATGATGTGGGAAAGGGTTAACACATGAATTATTATTTTTGTAATGAACCTATGTTGGAGAAAAATGAATAGATTGATATAGAGATAAACCTTTGGTTGAAAAATATTTGAACACTATTAGCTCAAACACTAAATAAGGTTCAAATGAAATTAGGGTTCAACAACCTAGAGCAAACCCTAACTCTACCAAGGGATAAAAGAGTAATGAACCCTATTGGAGTAAAATTATTAATATCATTGAATACTTGTTCTAGATAGTGAAAAATAGGTAAAAGAGATGTCTCATTGATTCAAGAGTCATACATTGGTCAATTTACACTTGAAATAATGCAAGGAACTCATATTGGTAAAGTAACACTTTACTTATGTATGGAACTAAAAATAGTCAAGTGACACTTGATAAATGTATGGGTTGTATTTTATCAAGTGATGAATCTAAGATAATATATGATGAGACCAAGTATTACATAGTTTTTTGTTGTTTAGTTCATACTTTTAGGCATTTCCAGATACTCATTTCATATACATTCTTAAACATTATCCATCTTTGTTATATCGTTCATACAACTTGAACCTAATTTTTATGTATGGGAGTATGATCATAATATGTTGTTAATTACATGATTAATTGTGTGAGTGTGTATGAAATGCAGCATGGATCTATGTTTAATTTGTGATTATTAGTATTGTGTATGTGTTGGATGAACTAACTCCTTACAACCGAGAATGCAGAGCAAGCAGACTGTAGCCCACAACAACTAGGGAGCATAACCTATAGCCAAAGGATTTCAGATAGCGATGTAGGGGAGATTCTAAAATAAGGAGAACACAACGGTTGCAGAAATATAGGTGTTTATTAATGAGGATGATTATGAGTCACCATGTCATTTAATAAGACCACTGAAGGGAGAAGAATTTTGCTTTGATTGGGAAGCTAATGTGATTGTTTCCATAGTCCATGCTTCTATTATGTTGTTAAAATAGAGTTCCAGTCTTAATAATCTTCTTCCACCTTTTTAGTTATGTTTTCATTTATGCAAACTTTTTCACTCTCTATTTTGTAGGGGAGTGGTGATTTGCATTTAGTCTTCTATTTTGATTCCTTGTTTCAATAAACCTCCCCCGAACCTATATAGTTGGCTCAATGGTCGAGGAGTAGATATAACGTGTGGATATGTTTAGATAGTGATAGTTTTTATTACACAGATAATACTTGTTTTCCAGCCATGATTTCATGAATAAGATATCTCTTAAGATTCTTGTCAGATTGTGAAATATTGTTATATGCAATGAGATTTTTTTAGTTTCTTATTATGTTCAATTGATTCAAGGAGTTGAGATTTTATTTTTCTCCATGGATACAATAACTTGAGCAAGGGCCACTCAAGGTAACTATTCTCCACCACTATTTTTTGTTGTTATAGTAGATGCTTTTATTTAGTGTATTTATCTTAATTAGATTCTTCATAAATCCTATATAAAAATGAAACCATGAATGTGAACTTATCTTGTACTTTATGTTTTGTTTTTTCTCAACATGTCAACCTCCAGAGTGATTCAAGTCATTAGAAGTCATATTGAACAGTTTTAGTAGTTACAGAGTTCATATTTTAACAATTAACTAGTGACAGTCTTTAGTTTTACGTATCTGTAGCAATAGTTCCATATTTAATTTTTTTTCCTATTTCATAGTTTTATGTTTTTCCCATATGTGTAAACACCTATACTAGATTATATAGGTAGTATAGAATATCTATGTGCACATATAGTGCTAGCATCATCACAAGCTTATGTTAGCCCTAGTTGATAATTAAATAGAGTCTTTACAAGGGTTTAGTAGACTATTCAGTTAGGTAACGCCTTTGAATTGTGTGTTTATCACCAAGTTTACTAAGCATTAGTTGGGCCTTATATTTTTAGTGTCGTTGTTGGGGATAGTGCTACATTCAATATTCTCCTATGTTATTCCAAGCTTTCTTAGTTTAGAATTTTGTTTCCAGCATTAGGATAATTGGGTTTTAATCCATCAATACTAGAATGTTTTACTAAAATTATGCATGAGTGGGTGACACAAAAAGTCATAATTTTTATATGTGGAGATAGCGAGACACTTTGGGAAGATTTCTTCCCTCAACACACAAAGCTAAAGAGGATATTGGTGATCACAATGAACAAATCGAGGGTATTCTTGAAGAAGAACTTTCCCTTTCACCAAAATCTACTGCAAATAGAGAGGAGACCTTCCAAACCATGGATGATGCAGAGGTGGACGATCCACCATAACATGTAACTATTGAGTTCCCCATTGCAACCAAGAGAGGGCAACTGCATTAAAGAACATACCTCCTTCAACATTGACAGTCTTCTATGGTTTGGTTACTAAGGATCCAAATACCTTCTTATTTGAGTTTGATGTGTTGTGTAGAAGATATGATCATACAACATATGCACATAGGTTGAAACTGTTTCTAGCAACCTTGAAGGATGTTATTTTAAGATGGTTTATGGGTTTGGGAAGATATTTTGTTCCTGATTAGAATACTATGAAGATAAAGTTCTTGGAGAAGTACCAGGACTACTATAGAGGAATTGACAAAAGAAGAGACGACATTATCAGGATGTCTCAAAAAGAGTATGAATCTTTGCAAGATTACATGGAGAGATTCTAGTTTTTCCTTAAGAAATCCCACCAAAATAGGCTCTATGATGAGTCCCTAAAGCTAATATTCTTAAGGGGGATTAATGAGGACTGTATGGATGCACTTAATCTCATTGGGGCAAGAGATATTTCTCAAGCACCATTTGAGGAGATTTGAAAGGCATGAAAGAACTACTCAAGGTCTTTCACAAAGAAGGTTAGAGGAGATAGAACATCTTCCATCAACAAGACATCAAATGGGGTCTCTAGAGTGGAGCTAAGTAACCTATTTTCAAACATGAAAGAAGACATAAGTCATTTGTCTACTAAATTGGGCACTCTACATGTGAAGAAGAAGCAAGGAGATTCCCATCTACACTAAAATAGTGAGAGAACTTTTCCTTAAAAATCTAGGAAGGAAGAGAAAAGACCCTCAGACTATACATGTCTTAGAGAAACCTATTGACATTATGTTGTGAAACATAATTTCCCCTTAGTATGTAGATCCTGAGAGTCTTGTAGTAGATGTTAAAATAAATGGCACTCTCATAAAGAATACCTTGATTGATTTGGAAGCAACTATTAATGTAATGACTAAGGAAACAATGTAGCTATTATGGTTAATAAACCTTATACCTACACCCACTATTCTACAGTGGGAAGATAGATCAATAGTTAAACCTGAGGGCATCATTGAGGACTTGGTCATAGTATTGGATTCATGGAAGTACCCTATAGATTTCATGGTATTGTAGCCAAATTCTAACCTTGCAGGCTATCCCCTTATTCTAGGAAGACCATGGTTAGCAACAACAAATGCATTTATAGATTGTAGATCTAGAAACATGATTATCTCAAATGGAAACGTGACCAAAAAGTTAGTCCTTTATCCACCATCCCAGCCTCATGCAAACTTAGAGCAACCCATTTTCCCTACCCTAGATGAGGAAGACTAGTACTCCTTGTAAACTCTAATGAACATTGAACACAAGCCATTGTTAGGCAACCGAGATGAGGATGAATTGATAAAACACATCATATAGAATAACTATGATAGGGACTCGTAGCAACAAGACTGCTTGACATGTCTACAAGATCCTTTCCAAAATATTATCCCTGCTAGTTCATCAAGTCAATATCTCAAATTTTCCATTATTTTCTACCACAACAATGTGTCCTAGACATAGTAGGACTTGACCTTTCATCTGTGCAAACAACATCCAAGACTTTGGAAATCGTGTCAAGTAAAATGTTAAATGTTAGCAGTGAATTAACTACTGAACAATAGACTTCCCTGACCACTGTGCTAAAGGAAAACATAACAGCCTTTGCATGGGATTACGATAACATGAAGGGGATTAACCTAGACCTATGAATATATAGGATTTACATTAATGATGGTTTTAAACCAATCATGCAACCCCATAGGATAATGAACCCTGCACTAAGAGACAAACAAAACTGAATTGCAAAAATTGCTTGATGCAGGTTTCATTTACCCCATTTATGACAATCAATGGGTTTCACCTCTAGTTATTGTCCCAAAAAGAGGAGGGAAGTGGAGAGTGTGTGTGGATTATAGAGAATTAAATGAAACCACTAGAAAAGACCACTTTCCACTACCATTCATTGATCAAGTGCTTGACTCCCTAGCAGGTAAAAAGTACTTCTTCTTTCTAGATGGATTCAGTGGCTATTACCATATTCAAATTTCTCTAGAGGACCAAGATAAAAACAACCTTCACATGCCCTTGGGGTACATATGTTTATTTTGTTCTTCCCTGCACTAAGAGACAATCAAAAATGAATTACAAAAATTGCTTGATGCAGGTTTCATTTACCCCATTTATGACAATCAATGGGTGTCACCTCTAATTATTGTCCCAAAAAGAGGAGGGAAGTGGAGAGTGTGTGTGGATTATAGAGAATTAAATGTAACCACTAGAAAAGACCACTTTCCACTACCATCATTGATCAAGTGCTTAACTCCCTAGCAGGTAAAAAGTACTTTTTTCTAGATGGATTCAATGGCTATAACCAAATTAGAATTGCTCCAGAGGACCAAGATAAAACAACCTTTACATGCCCTTTGGGATATGTAATGCTCCAGCCACTTTCTAAAAGGAAATGCTAAGTATATTCTTATATTTTACACATGACTCCATGGAAATATACATGGATGATTTCAACTTATGGTGAAACATATGATGAAGCACTTAATAACCTAGAGAAGGTCTTTAAAAGGTGTCAAGAACACAACCTATCCCTAAGTCATGAGAAATTTTTCATTATGATGACCCAAGGGATTGTGCTAGGACATTTTGTATCAAGTGAAGGCATTCATTCAGGACTTTAGAAAAATTCCAGGAGTTTTCTATGACATGTTGGCTACTATAGAAGATTTATTCAGGACTTTAGAAAAATTTCAGCCCCTTTATTTGTTTTACTCACAAAGGATGTAGAATTTGAGTGTGCCACAAAATGTCAACACTCGTTTGAAGCACTCAAAACAATATTGACCAAAGCACCTATCTTGAGAGGACCAAACTAGACCTTTTCTTTCCACATACACATAGATGCTTCTAATTTTTCTATAGGAGCAGTGCTTGGACAAAAGGAAGGTAATAAAGAGTATGTTATCTATTACATTAGCAAGAATTTTCAAGGAGAAAAACTCAACTATACAGTAATAGAAAAAGAGGTGTTGGCAGTTGTTTATGCAATCAACAAGTTTATATACTAAATCATAGGATATCCAATCTTCATCCACGCTACCTATAGTTGGTGGTAGACTTGTCATATGGTTGTTATTACTTCAGGAATTTGACATAACCATAGTGGATAAGCTTGGAAAAGAAAATGTAGTGGCAGATTTTATATCCATATTACCAACTCAATTAGCAGAAAATGTTGTTGATTCTTTTCTAGATGATCATTTATTTTCTCTATCTTTGCAAACACCTTGGTTTGTTGATATTGCCAATTATCTAGTAGTAGGATAGATACCATGTCATTTCTCCCCTAGAGAAAAGAGACAATTGGTACAAAAAAGATTTCCCTGCTCTTGGATAGCTAATTATTTATTTTATATGGGTCTAGACAATATTATGAGGAGATGCATAAGGTAAGATGAGGTCTATGATAACCTCAAATCCTGCCATGATGAACCCTATGGGGGACACTTTACAACAAAGAGGACAACACTCAATATTCTCACCACTGGCTATTACTAGCCAACTCTTCATAAGGATGTAGTGAAATACAAAAGGAGTTGTTGTAGGTGTTAGAGGATGGGTAGGCCAAATAAAATAGATGAGATTCCTTTGCAACTACAGTTAGCATTAGCACCACTTGATAAATGGGGGCTAGAATTTATTGGCCCAATATCACCAACATCAAACAACAATGAGTATATCTTAGTCTACACAGATTATCTAATAAATTAGGTAGAAGTTAAAGCATTACAATTTTCCAGAGATGGAAATATGGTCAAATTTCTCTAGGAAGAAATATTTACAAGGTATGGAGTGCCAAGAGAAATTATAACAGATCAAGGCCCCCAGTTTACATTAGAGTTGATCACCAGATTAGTTGAAGAATATGAGATAAGGCATAAGAAGTCAACACCCTACCACCCTAAATCCAATGGGCAGGTGGAAGTAATAAATAGGGAGATTGAAAACATTTTGACCAAGACAATGCAAATTCATAGGAAGGATTAGGCAGCCAGGTTTCTTGAGACATTTTGGGCTTATAGGAAAACTTGGAAGACTACAATAGGGTCCACACCATATAAATTGGTGTATGGAAAAAAAAAGTACTTCCTACTGAATTTGAATACAAGCCACTAAGGAAAGCAATTGAACTAGATATGGACTTGACAACAACATAAAAGGAGATATTACACAATTTGAATGCATTAGATGAAATAAGGATGGAAGTTGTGCACCACATTGAGGTTGTTCAAAAATAAAGAATTAGATGGCATAATCAATTCACCAAAACAAATGAATTTAGTGTGGATGATTGGGCTTTGCTCTGACTCAAGGTACAAGGACTATAAAGGAAAATTATAGACAAGATGGTTAGGCCCATATGAGATACAAAAAATATTCCTAAATGGCGCAGTACAATTACAAACGATTGATGCAGTTAGATTTTCAATACTGGTTAATGGTCATAGATTGAAACTTTATAAAAAGCCAGTGTGGAAGGATGACTTCCTTATTTCATTGATGTACCAATATGGACCATACATTAATTTTGACAAAGACATTGTACTAGACATCATAGATTCAACAACAAATACAACAGGTTCTCCAATTGACTCAATAGATGATTAACAATCATTTTCAAGCATAGTCCATGATGCAGTAGGGACTTGCAACTTCATTCCTATAGGCAAAAAAAATTAGAAGGGACCTGTTGATGAAGGCACTCGTAGCACCTACCTGTTGGAAATTTTAAAATTTCCACCGCATTAATTGCATGACCATCCACAATACACTTTATTCCTTAGTACATGCCACCTCATAACTATCATTTCACTACATGCAACTTCATCCACCTCATCCCACATACCATTCATATCACTTTTCTCAATATCCATGCGATATGCAGTTCCTTTCACATCCCATCACCATACATCTCGCGGTCTTTCACAACCATCATTTACCATGTGTCATTTAGTTATATCATTCATCGCCCATTGTAATTACAAAAGTTCACATCATATATCGCTATGGGAAGTTCAAATCAACTTCACATGAGCTGAAGTTTTAGTTCACTGCACTTCTACAAGTACACATTAATTTTCCATAATTATCATAGATGTCAATTTTGTTTTTACATGCTTTCATAATGAATTTTGCATGCTTCATATCATTTTCATTTTTTTCCAATACATCATTTCACCCTCTGCCAAAAGTGATGACACTTAAAACCTTTAGTTGGGGGGGAAGCAATACCTTTCATTTTCATTTTCTTGGTTTTCAAAAACCCAAATACTTTTTGCAAAATCCTTTGCCATTTTGTTTTCTATTTTTCCCCATTCTACAAAACAACTTAGCTATAATTCAAATTCAAAAGGAAAGAGGAGCGATAGAACAAATACATTTGGAAAACACAAGAAGAGTGATAAACAAAAAAATTGAGGGAATTTGACCACAAAAAGCATATTTTCACCATGGGTGGTGATATAATCCAAAGAGAGCCATCTGAACACAATCAACTGTTGGAAGACAGATTATTGTCACCTATTTTCCAACATGCTAGATGGATGGACTATTTCTTGAATTTGACATAATACAATGAGGATATGACAAAGCAATTTGCAGATACACTACAACATGATGAAGCAATAGTCAAGGGTTTGAAGGTTGGTGCTTCAAAGTCCGTAATTGCAGAAGTGTCTAGTTTTGCAAGGGAAGAAGAGGAGTTTCCAATAAGGGAAAAAAAAATTGTTGCGAAAGATGAATTTAGAGAACATGGAGAAAATCTGGATTCATCCTACCAAGGTACTAAGAGATTATCCTTGCCATGGGTTTGGGCTTCTATTGCTTCATTTATCATTAAGTATCTTACATGTGATGGTAGGCAATCCTTATTATATACAGTTCATTTCAAACTCTCGAGTCATTTCTGTCATGACAAAAGAGTTAATGTTCCAAATTTTCTCTATAATGTTTTGAAAAGAATGGGCTCTGAATACAAAAGAAAAAGGAATAACACTTCCTTGTCACATTATTTTTTTGTCACCCTATTGGTTAAAAGGAGTCTAAGAATTCAAAATATACAAATTTCATGGGAAAGCTTTATCAATTGTAACCACATTGATAGTATTTTAGAAGAACCTTCTATACTAGATAAATTATAAGAACCTAATATGTTAGAAAGGGAAGGGTCCCTTGACCCCCTTGCTTCACCTACCTATAGTAGGGATGAGTCAGGAAAGCAAGGTATGCAGGATACTCAATCTACAACCACTGCAAAACAACCCATAGTAAAAGACAAGAAAGAAACCCATACCCCTAAGAAGACATCAAGAGATAAGAAAGGGAAACTTGGGCCTACATCAGGGTAGAAAAGACCCACAAGGAAATCTCATCACTTAAGAGGAAAAGGGTCAATGAGGGGTACAGGTAGGAAAAAAAGGTCTTGTTGCAATTGAAATAGATTCAAAATCAGAAAAAGTTCCCCTTGAGAATGTACAAACACTAGTCAAATCACAATGGTATTTATTGAGCACCTTTGAATCTAATTCAGAGGATGCCTTTGTTGCTAGAAAAATGAGAAAGAGAACCCCACAAAACCCTGATAGTGAGGGTTGTGAAGATGATATGGGAGAAGATAATTAGATTTTAGATAAAGATGAAGATTTTTATATTGAAGAGAGGAATGTTAAGAAATAATTGTAGGAAGCACTTGATAGAATAAAGAAATTGAAAGAATTGTTGATAAGTTATCAGTTGAAGAACAATGAAAGAGATATGAAAATTAAAGAGTTGGAGGAGAAATTGCATAAATTTAAACATAGGTCTAAGTTGAATGTTCTTGCACAGCTTGCTCTTTTGGAAACAAGGAATAAAGAACCTATGACTAAAGGAAGACCTCCTCAAGCTATATCTCCAACTAGTCCTACTATTGTGTCTCTAGGATATTAATTGTGGAAAAGAACTAATGAATTCTCTAAGAAAAAAGAAGCATGGAAGAAGGAAAAAGAAGAAATGACAGATAGCCATGCTAGGACTCTTGAGCAAAAGGAAATTGAATTAAAAAAGATGGCAGTTAGGATTGAGAAAATTACATACAAGTCTACAAAAATCCTCAAATGTAGGCCACCCGCCAAGGTGTATGTTTTTAATGTAGAGAGGAATTTAAATTTGCAAATCCTCTCCAAATTCTCACAAAAAATACCCAATTGGAATAAAGAAATTACAAACTAACCTACAAAAAGCTTCTTGCACATGAAACATTGATTTTCACCATTAAAAGAAATCTGATTACAAAGGGTTTCAGTAATCAATGGACTGATATGTAGCAATTAAGCTTCTTACAGGTATCAAATATTCAAGGAAATACATTCAAATACATTCATATGCTTAGTTATATGAGCTTTTGCAACAAAATTTCATCTCCCAACACTAAAACAACACTTACAACTTCTAAATCTTCATCCCTGTCATTTTGAAAACTCCATGAGTTGTTTTTTATCATTCCAACCTGCAAAATAACATCACAAAAACATCCTCTAGAGAAATTCTACGCCCTCCTTCACTCTGCCTCCCCAAAATTCTTCTTGAAAACTCTTCAATGTATAGTGGGTTTTCTATTTCTCAACACCACCTCTCCAAAAATTATTTTTTTTATCTTTATTTTGCCATATCCAATAGAGCATGACCCATTTTTTTTTATGCTCATTAAAATCCCTCAAAAATCATGAAAAACAATTAAATATTCATTCCCAACAACCCTCTAAAGATAGGAAAAAAATAGTTTTAAATTCTTCTTTTTTTTTACTCCTGAAAAAGCAAAAATAAAAAAGTGCCCACTTCCTCAGTCCCTAATTTTTAGGGATCATGGTGGAGTGCTTTAAAACTCCATAATTTCAAAATCCAATGCCCCACAAATCTTTTCAAGAAATTTGCAATTAAAATATTTAAAACTGCTTTTTTTTTGCTTTTTCACCCACTATGTCAACTTGTCAAAGTTGCAAAGGAATTTAATTGAAAATTTTAAATATTGGAAGATAAATAATTTTACACCCCTAAAATTGAAATTCAAACCAAATTAGCTTATTCCAAAATTCAAAAATACTTCCACAAAATTAACCTCTTTTAATTGACATAGGTTGCCAATTTGCCATGGATGCCCCTGCATCAGACACCTGCAGTAGAAAGAAATGTTTCATGATTTGCATTTAGAAATACTTGTAGACATTATTTCTATCTTGGATCCACCACATTTCCTTGGCCATTGAAATATTTCTATGCACCACTTTTTGAAAACTTACAACATTAACATGCTTCATCCTTCTACTACCCATCATGTAATTCAAAGCATAAAATCTATTGTCCCACCAATATACTTCATAAAAATAAGAACTAACAATTAAAATTATACCTTCTCATTCATAAAAAAAAATGTATTTTTTTTCCTCATTTGTTGTTCCACCTTTTCCACCTCCTTTCATTGTCTCCTTCATGAAATTCCACTATTTCTATGCCTTTTGAAAGGCATGATATTTCTGCAACTTCTTTTCCTTCACTCAAAACAGAATTAGTACTATCATAAAAAGAATTAATTTCATCATTAGATGAAAAGGAATCATGACCACTAATAAAAAAAAATTCACCTCCATTGTTCTCAAACAGGTATTCTTCAAAAAACTCTTCATTAACCTTCAAATTCAACTTTATCAAAGCAATTTCTGTTGCAACTAAATTATCTACTTCTTCACTCTCTCTCCCATTAAAGGAAATAATAAAATCATATTTTACCTTACCCTTTGATGCTACCTTCATTTCACCTGAGACTTCTTCAATCTGAGTGAACAAATTTCCTTTCTCATCTTCATCATAGTTAATGTTAACAAAGCCAACATATTCTTCCTTCAAACCATCTAAAATTTTGATTTCATCAACCAAAAAAGAACTTGAATTGCTGCAAACCTTACCCATTTCTTATTTCAATGGCTTCAATTTGTGTTTCACTCCATCCTTTTTCAATGTGTACGTGTTGTCATAACCATCGTGCATTGCCTTACTGTCAAATTGCCAAAGTCTTCCTAGAAGAATATGGCAAGAATCCATTGGGAGAATATCACATAAAAATTCATCATAATAGCCTCATATCTTAAATTTTACCTCACATTTTTCGCTGATCAAAAGCTTCTTGTTATCTTGTACCGATGCTATCCGATATGGATTTGGGTGCTTCTTCCTTTCTAGCTGCAATTTTCTTACCATTTCATTAGACACAAGATTGTTTGCGCTTCCACTATCAATAATGACATTACATGTCTTTCCTTCACACTTGCATCTTGTCCTAAACAAACTTATCCTTTGAATGGATTTATCATCTTCATTTAATATTGTTCTCCTAGCCATTAAAGTTTCACCATCTTCCGCTTCTTTGGAATGTGATGATCCTGCATCTTCTCTATTCACATTTGTTGTCCTATTCTGATTTTTAGTCCTTCTTCTTGGTCTTTCCTCTTCATAAGAACACTCATATGATTTTTTCCCCTCAACTCCACACTTAAAATAAGTTAATTTATAATTTCCTCTTCCAAAACCTCTACCCGATCTTCCTCTACCTCTTTGATTTTGATCTCTTGACCCATAAAATTATCCATTCCTATGTTGTTGGCTGCTGCATTGGCCTCCATTTTTCTAATTTTTCTGATCATCATCTTCTTCATATGCTCTTCTCTCAACCTTACCTTCATGACTTTTTCCTCTTTGTTTGTTTTCAAATCTCTTGTTCATCCTTTCTTCAATCTTCAAGGCAATCTGGTAAGCATCTTCCATAGTCACAACTCGCACCAATGTCATCTCCTCTTGTCTACTTAATCTGAAACCATTAAGGTATCTCACAATCTTCTCCTTAGTTTCCTCAGAATGTCCAATTCTAATGAGTATTCTCTGAAACTCTTCTATGTAGTCCTTTACTGTCTTGCTTCCTTGCTTCCAGTTTTGCATCTTTTTAAGCAATTCCAACTCATAGTCTACTGGAATGAATTGCCTTTTCATTTTCTCTACCATTATATCCCACCTTGTGATTTTCTCCTTCTCTTTCCTACCTCTTTCTAACTAAATTTCTCTCCACCAGATTGAAGCATGTCCCTTCAATGTTGTCTTGGAAAATCTTACTCTATATGGGTCTTCAACTTCAAATTCAAAGTACTCCTCCATATCATTTATCCAGTCTATTAGTTCTTCTGGATTCAAAATTCCATGAAAGGTAGGGACATCAATCTTAGGTATTTTCCCCATTTTTGATAAAACTCTCAACAATGGATCCCTTGCAACTGCTGCAACTTCCTCTCTCTATTTAGTTGTTTGGCTAGCATTCTTTGGAGCTTCTTCTTCTTCCTCATCACTTGCTAGTTCCCTTCTCTGTGCAAACCCTCTTCTTATTATTCTTGAAGTATTTCCACTTGTCTTCTCAAATCTTTGAAATCATCATCATGGACAAAATTTTCCATTCTTCCTCTTTCTCTACCTCTACCACGATGGGCTCCTCTCCAATCCATTTTCTCCAACACTCACAACACACAAATCCTGGTGCAAACTGTCTCTCTTCAGTGGTCTGTTTACACACTCAAGATCTTTTTTCTCTGATACCACTAATGTGGAGAGGAATTTAAATTCACAAATCCTCTCTAAATTCTCGCAAAAAATACCCAACTGGAATAAAGAAATTACAAACTAACCTACAAAAAGCTTCTTGCATAGGAAACCATTGATTTTCACCATTAAAGGAAATCTGATTACAAAGGGTTTCAGTCATCAATGGACTGATATGTAGCAATTAAGCTTCTTACAGGTATCAAATATTCAAGGAAATACATTCAAATGCATTCATATGCTCAGTTATATGAGCTTTTGCAACAAAATTTCATCTCCCAACACTAAAATAACACTTACAACTTCTAAATCTTCATCCATGTCATTCTGAAAACTCCATGGGTTGTTGTTTATCAATCCAAACTGCAAAATAACATCACAAAAAAATCCTCCAGATAAATTCTACGCCCTCCTTCACTCTACCTCCCCAAAATTCTTCTTGAAAACTCTTCAATGTATAGTGGGTTTTCTGTTTCTCAACACCACCTCTCCAAAAAAAAAAAAAAACTTTATTTTTCCATAACCAATATAGCACGACCCATTGTGTTGCTTCTCATTAAAATCCCTTAAAAATCATGAAAAACAATTAAATATTCATTCCCAACAGCCCTCTAAAGATAGGAAAAAAAATAGTTTTAAATTCTTCTTCTTTTTTACCCCTGAAAAAGAAAAAATCAAAAAGTGCCCACTTCCTCAATCCCTACTTTTTAGGGATCATGGTGGAGTGCTTTAAAACTCCATAATTTCAAAATCCAATGCCCCACAAAGCATTTTAGGAAATTTGATATTAAAATATTTAAAACTGCTTTTTTTTTACTTTTTCACCCACTATGTCAACTTGTCAAAGTTGCAAAGGAATTTAATTGAAAAGTTTAAATATTTGAAGATAAATAATTTTACACCCCTCAACTTGAAATTCAAACCAAATTAGCTTATTCCAAAACTCAAAAATACTTCCAAAAAATTAACCTCTTTTAATTGACACAAAATTGCCAATTTGCTATGGATGCTCCTACATCAGTTTTGTTTTTACAAGAAAAATTCACGTGTTTTCAATTCAGCCAACTAATTAGTAATCTACGAATTGCTCTAAGTAGGAAATTTGAGATTTTAAACTTTTTTGTTGATTCTACATCAAATGTACAAGATCAATTATGTGAATTTTACCTACATAACCTTGCTCTATCAGATGATACAGAATGAAACCCATTGATGTTTGTGGGGGATTTATAGATTAGAGCACTGGCTTCTTACTTTAGAAACAAGCAATAGAGGGGTGAAATAATGTAAGATTATGTTGAGAGAGATAAATCTGTTACTCTCGAGATTAGGAAAGAGTCAAAGGACCTCAATACAGTCATAGAGAAATGGACAACTCTCCTAAAGCATAAGGGTGCAAGTAGAAGAATCATAAATGTTAGAGATAATGATTATGTTAGGATGCAACAACTAGCTTTAGGTCTCATTCATCATGCTTTTAAGTTTGTGCAAGGAAGGTCAGAAGAACTGGTCTTCCTAAATTGCAAAAAAAGGAACCTCACTCATATAATTTTGTAGCCATGCTTGAAAGGTCTTGTAGGTGTATAGAGATTTCTAGAGAAAAAGGACTCTCATGAGTACCTCTTACCTTCCATGCACCAATTCTCTATTGGAGTATGGAAAAACACTGAGAGGGGGGTGAATCAGTGTCTAATAGACAGACCTAAAAATTTAAACCTTTTAAATTTTGACAAATACTTTTAGTTCAAATATCCTTTCTATTGATAACAGAGCAAAGTAATCACTTTGAGAGAATTCATGAAAAGAGATAAACAAAGATATGACAACATTAAATCAGTTCATTTAGACACCTTATACCAATATAACTTGTGTGATATATCTTGCACTTGCAAAAGATGTGACTGACATTGTTTAACAATCAAAGCATGATGACAAAATAGGTGCAACTCATAATACTGTGTAAATGAAGACCAACATCATTGAATCACTGTAAGACCACCAGATTTCAATGCAGCTTTATGAGACACTGCAACAATTGTGCAACTAAATGACATATGATAAACATTGAAACAATAGAGAGCTTTATTACATTATCACAGTTTAAAAAATAGTAATCTTGAACTATGAAACAATGAAAGAACATGTGATGTGATAGACTAAATGATTTTCATCACAACATGCAAAACATGGTTTGGTTAAACAGATATTTTACACTAGTTTGCAACATATAAATGTGAAAGTACTTGTAACAGTAGAATACATTAACATTGCAAAAATAAGAACTGATAATAGACATTAATGCATCTGATAACTTATGAAAATCAGATAGACATGAAAAATAATCACACAAAGACTCATCACATAACACATTATATGTCCTGAGTGGAAAACCCTCAAGGGGAATAAAAACCACTCAAAAAATATATCACTTTATTCAGATAGAGCACCAACTCTACAAAGTTCAGGAGCACCAACTCCGCACAATTCAAAAGCACCAACTTCCAAAGATACAAGAGCACCAACTCCAAAGTTATAGGAGCACCAACTCCAAAGTTGCAGGAGTACCAACTCCAAAGTTGCAGGAGCACCAACTCCACAAAATCCAATGTATACAACCAATCAGTCTTCTATCAATACCCTAGTAATGCAAATTACCATTCCTAGTGCCTCAATAGAAGACTGTGAAAAATAATTTTCAATAAGCACATAGGAGGATGTTATATAAGACTGATAACATCTCCATTTGATACAACAAATGATATTATTGTAACAGATTACAAAGTAGTTCTCAATGTAAACACTATTACAAAATCACTTTTCAAGATTTTCAAGGCTGAACAATGTATCAATGTATCTCAGAAATTTCTCACAAAAATATATGTTTGTAATTTCCCTCTTCAAGCCACCAAGTCACTGACAAAAAGTTGTCATTTTATAGTCATTGAATAGTCTTTCATAATGAAGTTTCAATAACTATTTATCCAACTCAGGTTAGAGTTACAAGAGAAGAAACCCTAAAGATTTTTTAACTAACTCTTCAAAAAATTTAAGCAAGAATCATTAACCTCTGCAAACTCTCCTACAAACCCAAAAGAAAACTATCAAAAACCCAAAAAGGGTTTGAATAATAACCAAAAATTGTTAACCCTTTGATCCGGTGGATCCTGAAAACCTGAAAATTTCACAATCTCAAATCTCATGAAACTAGCATCATCACACAGAGCTCGCTGACACAACTTGAACGGGTTCAAAAGGAGTTTGTATGCAGAAGTTATGCGCAGTCAAAGGTCCGGTCAAACAGGCAAATCAGGCATTCAAAAAGGCAGAAAATTGATCATTTCAAAATGAGACAAAAATGACACCAAGTTGTAGAGCTCGTCGTGCTGATTCCAGAACTATATTCGGTTTCGAAAAAGAGTCCGTATGAGCAAAATAGAGCCGGTCAAAGTTTGCAGACAAAAAGAGTTGACTAGTCAAAATGATGACGTCATCATGACGTCAGCATGGTGATGTGGCAAGTGGTGACGTGGCAAGAGTATATGACATGGCATAAATATGGATTAAACCATATTTGTTAAAGAAAAAAATATATAAAGTGGGCACCACCTATTAAAGTGGGATGCCACCTAAGGAATAGGGGGTATCCCACCTTATATGGGAAGTCTCCCTTGTCTTTAGGGGAAAAACTTAAAAGGAGGAGAGGATGGTGGGATCACCACCCACCATTTTCTCTAAAAGATTTAATTGCTTTTTCAAAGCCTTAGAATAAGGCTAAATCCCTTTTTCCTAGAGGCCTAGAATATTTTCCTTTACACGGAAATATTAGGAATAGTATTCCTAAATTAAGGGGTCAAATAAAACCTTACATAAAATATTCCCTAAATAATAGAGAATAAATCCATTCGTAACCATTCAAATGGAAAGAGAATTATTTTGAGGGGATATTATCCTTCCAAAAATTATTAAAGGAGGATATTATTGATTTTTTTTCTTGTAATAGGAGATATGGGTATATTTGCAAATAATATGGTTTTAGCCCATATTAGCAAATAAATTTGTATAAAAGGGGGAGAGTTTTGGCTTGAAAATAAGCAAGTCTACTTGGAGAAATAATTCCTTTGTGAGAGTTGAATTCTTTTTGAGAGGAAGAATTGCAAGGTGTTGTTATACACCAAAATTGTAAAAGTGAGAGAGATTGTGAGGAATTTTGTGTAGGTTTTTGAAGCTTGAATATTGTAAGAAGGCATCTTCAGGTGCTTGGTGATATTAATAAAAGTGGTCCAACATTGAGAAGAGGACCCGGAGACGTAGTCCTGATTGGACGAACTCCGTTATCAACTTGTGTCTGATTCTTCTATCTTCTGTCTTATTATTCTTCTATCTCATGTCTTACATTCTCTCTTATTTTCTTTCCAGTATTTTCAATTTGGCATTTAAGTTCTAATTACAACATTTTAGTAATTAGTTAATTTCATTGAGTTCTGTAAAGGATTAAGTGAACTTAGTCTGTAATTTCAACGGTTAAACAACATAATCACGCAATTCTGTCTAGGATCGGGGAAAAATTGTAATTAGGATTAATTTGCAAGTTATTTTGTAAACCTCTAATAATAGATCACCTTTAACCACAGTCTTTCAACTAAGATTTTAATCACAAAACCCGTAAGGGTTTATCCTTGAACAAAGCAATTACAGTCAATCATTATAATTTTCAAACATCTAAGAAATGATATTATCTTTTTGAGCATAAAAACAGTTTCAGCCTTTCAAAAAAAAATCCTTTTATCATTCTTAACAACTTCCTTAACAAATTGTCTCAAGGCCCATAAGCATCAAGAGAATTTTTTGCATTACCTGATTACGATGGAAGAAAACTAAAGAAATACCATAAAGATCTGTCGAGGAGTTCCATAACTACCCAGCTGAAAGATGCCAAAAAATCTTCTCCAATGTGTTTGAGCTTTGTCACTTCAAGTTGTCGACAACATTCCACCTGATCATTGCAAACCCTGGACATACTTTCCATGTGATTTTCTGCCTATCGTGCCCTAATGAGGGATGTGAAATAATGAAATAAAAAATTCCTTTTACTAAGCTTTGAAAACAAGATTTTAATCTTTAGTATACCCAACAGCCTCAACTTAGGATAAATTTATCACATATTTTAGCATTCCTGACTTTCCAATAGAGAACTTTTATGTCACCTTTAGTGCCTGATATCTTTTACAAGGTGATTGCTAGCAATGCCATAACTTGTAAACTATAAACCATATAGTTAATAAAAGGTTTCATAATCATATAAAATGTTGATTACCTTAGCAAAACCATGGAGGTATGTATTGAAAATGCCACATAGAAATGTGTGTATCAACTTCCTTAAACAATATCATTACATTTGAATGTAACAAGGAAGCTTAAGAAACCTTAGCAAAACAATATGAATATACTTGAATCACCTTAATGAATATAATTGAATCACCTTATTTGATCAATCTGAAATACTTCAAGTGTAAAGACCACAGTGATATCAATGATGCCAATGCAAATTGAGCAAAAAGACATCTCAAGAAGCCAGATGTAACCATCATTATACAAATCAAGTATAAATATCATGAATTCCTTAAAACAATACAGTAGTGCAATAATATGAGACTAATAATGCACTAAAACAATCATCCTGTCAAAATGCTAAACACTGTCAGCATCATCATATATCAAAATCCTAAATCAAAATCCTGTAACTGCATCATCATATAACTGCAGCATATCATTCACCAACCACATGTGAATAAACCAATGGAACTGCATATCATATCATACATGTAACTGCATATCAGATAACCAGTTTTGTCATCAAGGAGAAACCAATATCATAAAAAACTGAAAGCCAACAAACTCCCCCTTTGTCCTTGATGGAAAAACACATATCATCTCTCCCCCTTTTTTCCTCAATGACAAAGAATGAAAGAAGAGAATGTGAGATTCCATGAAAAAAATAACTGAGAAGCCAACCAACTATCCAACACAATAACCGGTTGCAAGTAGAGCAATATAGCAACAAACTAAATATGGAAGAGAGTTGTGAATGAAAAGATATAGAAACAAGCTCCCCTTGAACCAAAGAAACAATCAACACTGAAAGCATATGTGGCATAGAACAATAGATTGAACAAATTCAAAGCATGATAACAATCTATCTCTATCTAATGTTACTCTGCATAAATAGAGTAGACATATTCCTTCTTACTCCAATACTTGAAAATCACTTTTGTCATTTGCTACTGTTTTTCCCCAAGAACCAATAGAGCTCTGTCACATCTTTGTCCAAGAACACCAATCTCACATCTAGATCCTCTGACCATGCACACTGTGAAGAATGTTGTCACTGACCAGATAGAAGAAGTGCATGTTCACAAGAAAAGCATAAAGGTACTATCACTAAATATTACCACATTGTGACTAAACAGACCAACATCCATGAACCAATCTGCACCAAATACCAATTGTATAAACAATGTTACCAGCATGAATGACTATGTACCAAGGCATCAACTATGCACTTCTCAAGAAGTTTTGTCACTTGCAAGGTAGCATCAATTAGCCTTGCTCCCCCTTTGTCACTTACTATCACACAATCTACCAAGCAAAGTCGGCTATCAACAAAAGATGCAAATTACACTACTGGCACCATTGATCAGAAAATGAAGCACCTTTTCAACCTCTCTATTTACTATCTTTCACAGTGTCATGATTATTTTAGCACTGTCAATGCACTATTATTATTCCACTATTCTAAAGTTATGATACCAACACACAAACTAATGTGCATTCTCAAAACAAGTTGTTAAATCAGGTACTGGTCAACCATCTTAAGATCACTGTTCTAAGAAAAAGTCTCAACCACAATCATTCCCTCATCACAACATGGATAGAACAGTGGTCCTGCAAACTTGTGTTTTCATTGTGAAAGATCCATACCAAAATAACTTAAGACATCAAAAATAGAATAGTCAACTCTCAACCTTGTCGCAAGACTTGTTACCTGATTTTTAGCTTTTAGCTGAAATCAAGTTTAGTGTTTATTCTTTTTGTGTTGTTCATTTAAACATTTAAAAGATAAACCATAAGTCTGCTAGGTTTAATATGCATGGAAAAAGATTTTCAAATGAAACAGATTACATTTTTTCATTCCAATGTTGCAATTACAACAAATGAGAAAAGAGAATCATATGTATACAAATGTAATCTTTTATTGATAATCATGAAGTGTACATGTCCCTCACAAGCCAAGGGACTAACTTTTCTTAATCAATTAAAATAAAGAAGTAATTTATACATGAATAAGTAAAACAAAATGTACATATAAGAGTGGAGACCATTCATTGCTTGAGAATGACTGGTTGTAAAGTTTCCCTCTTGCCCTCTTGTTGTTGCCTCAAGCTACTTGTGTCCTTCCCAACTCCGTAATGCTCCTAGCTCCTGCATCTGGAAAAAACAATGATATTAGAGCAATGCTCTAAGCAATGAAATATCTCAATCCTTACATACACACCTACCTATGCATGTATAAACTGATCCATAAGTGCATTAAATAAACATGCAAACCTTGGATGTCCTAGGAAACAACGAAGTCATCAAGCACGTCGAAAATATGCATCTATTTTTCTAACTTATTTGCTTCATGTGCAGATTTAGGACAAGTCTGGTTACTATTCTGATTCAGATTAAATATAGCATGTGGGGTAAATGTGGCTCCCATGAGGGTAGAGCTCAGCATGCTTTGAAATAAAAAGGAAATTAGGCAACTTGATCTAATATTTACCTGTTATTAATGCATTAAATCAATATGGAATCACACCAGTTGACCAAATTTCATTATTAGATTCAAAAGATGCAACAAGTTCAATTATGCATCTCTTAAATATTAAGAGAGCAATCCAGAGTATTGTCAAGTCCCTCTCACCTTGATCCTATTGTACAACCACACATCACATAGGACGGTGAGATTTTAGGTCACCAACATAGGGGACATGTGTCTACCCACTAGGATCAAAGTGGGGAGACAGTTATGTATTACACATGATCAAAAGGAATCAAATGTAGTTGAAATCAGATAGCAGATTCATGTAGGACAACAAGCATTATTATGGAGGCCATGAAGGTTAGGACAACAACATGTATTCTCATGTTATGCAGGACAACGACAATGTCTTTTGACTTTACTGAAGGCAAACAAGAAAGGGTCACAAGAGATTACATTACAAATGAAAAAAAAGAAAGGGTCATAAAAAATTTCAACGAACTTGTTCGGTGTCACATAATGATCAACTTTCATCTAAATTTTCTTGAAGTTGCTCAGACCCAAGGATTACCTGCACAAGTGATATGCAGTTGACAATAACTTTATTGATGGAAATGAAGAAGCAGTCAAGTTTCACAACTTACAAAGTGTGACTTTTAATGGACATGAAATATTGTCACCATTGGCTACACAATCTGTTGTTTTGAAACAATGAAATGATAGAAACAATAATGGAGAAAAGCAATGTGGAGTTATGATCATGAGGAATAGCCACTAAGCTTCAAATCAATACAATCACAAGCAATGGTTGAGTCAATCATGAAGCAACACAAGGTGACCCCTTTGAGGCCAAGGTCATGATACAAGTGAATAGGACAACACCTTTGCAAAATCTATAGGAAACAAAAAAGAATAAACCAGAGAGTGCTTATCATTGGAGGCATATGGAATTTTTAATTTTTATTCATAGGTGCATTGGTGAAAATAAGTGCAGTGAGTAAGATCATTGTCATTGAAAATGACAGTAAACAATGCATGCTACAATGGTCTCATGGAAGGACAACAATAATGAATGTATACTACAAGGCAAAAAAGGCTCTAAAGTTAGAATACAATATCCCTACAATGTAGACTGTGTGTCAAAATGATCAATACACATGCCCCATGATTATGTACTGGTCACAATGACCTTAAGGCATGAAGAGCAGGAGCATTGAAGTACAACAATAAATAGTGAAAGAAGCATTAGGGCAGCATGATCATCACAATGGGTGGAATGCATATTACAAAGGGGTTGGAGCTATCTACTGTTCACATTGAACAATGAATATCATTCACTCAATAGAAGCACAAGTACAGTCATTTGTGCTACAAGACAACAAATATGTGATGAACCTTGACAAGTATGAAAAAATGCCATTCTTTGAAAAAACTTATGAGCAGATAAACTTCAAAAGGTAATCCATTATATTTATCATGGTTCCAAAGCCTCATATAGTGGTGTTTTGTCAAAGTGTTTGAGGCATGAAAAGGGGTTACCATGAGTGTTTAACAACATGAGGAGGTATCATCAATAAAGGACAGAGTATGATACTCTCAAAAGGAAATAAAAAATGTAGGAATTTCTTCACAATGACAAACCCACTTTGGGGTTTCAATTTTCAAAGACATTCTATAGGAAAAGGAAGTGCATTCACAAAATCAATTTAGATTCTCACTGAAAAGACACATTTTGCTACAAATTGGAGCTTTCAATTGTACCAACACTGTACAATGGCATTGAATCATTTTGCAACAAAATCAGAGTTTTCCTTCAAATTGAAAAGACCCATCTGGGTTCACCATGAGAAGCTAATGTAGAGAAAACAACAATGGTGTACATTTTACAGAAATAACAAATAGAAACCATTTCATGTAGGTCATGGCCAAGTAGACCCCTTTTTTCTACAAAATATGGAAAACCCACCTAGGGTTTTGAAATGTGAAACAACATTGCTATAGATTACAAAAAAGAAGTGTATTTACAAAACCCACTTGTATTTCTATAGCAAAATTTGAGTTTCTTCAAGAAACCATGAAACCCACTTGGGTTCTTTTGAAAAAAAAGTTGCAGATTCAAAAATATATGTGCTACAAAAAAAACCACTTAGGGGTTTTGCAATTAGATTGCAAAAGGAACAAAAATTGTGAAATACAGAGGAAACCTAGTTTAAAATTGGAGGCCAAGCTCACAGGCCATCTTTCTTCTTCTACATATCAAAAACCCATTTGGGTTGTTAAGAAATTTGCTAATATAGAAGATAATCGAAAAGACATTTTGGGGTTTTCAAATGAAGCAAAACCACACATGAAAAATACACTATTTTCAGGTCCATGGCCACGGCCAAGAAGTTTTTTTCCTCATGAAAGTCACAGGCAATCAATAATGGAGTGTCCTCATTAACAAGTGTAGAAAAGAAAAAATCATTTCATGCTTTATTCTCAAACTGGAAACAAAATGGGAGTCATTTTTCTCAGAATCTATAAGAATGGAGTCGATTTAACTCACTTGGAGCTTTTGCTCACAATTTTTTGTAAACTTTCAAGCTTTTTCTTCTAACAAAGCTTCATTAGAGTTCTCATGGCAGTTGTTAACAAAATGAAACAACGACAATTAGAACAAAATCATACATATGAGTCAGCAATTTGTCCATGGCCACAACCTGTACATTCAAAAATGGCTTCCAAATGGTGTAAAATCTAGATTTTATGCAATAGAAAAACATTTTACCTACTGTCAAAGTGTTTCTCTCATGAAATCTCAACAAAACCCATGGAAAATCTTCATTTTTTCTGTGTTTGCTCAAACCCCACAGTGGAAGCATCGTGTTCTGGATTGTTCAACAACCAAATGATGATGTTTTCCCTTTGTTTTGGGTGTTTTGATGATTAGGGTTTGACCCTATTCGACAGGGATGGGATTTTCTTCCCATGTTTTTTTAAAAATTGAAACATGTGTTAATGCATGGGGGCCGAAACATATGTTATTGACTTAGGCATTCTATGCCTTAAGTCCCTTCTTCCCCTTATTTCATAGCATTTCCAAGTCCTCAACAATACATATGGAGTGTGCCAATACAACACATGCAATACCTTTGATTTTTGACCAATAATCATGTGACTTGGAATATGCTTTCCACGAAATTTGGAGGTCCACCATATTGGCCAAGTATTTTGGAGCTTTATGATGCCTTTGCAAACCAGTGAGTATTGACCATGTGTGGACTAAAATGCAAAATGAGGTAAGTAGAGATGGTCAAGTTCCTTGGATGCTTTTGAAAGAATTTGGATATGACATTATATGTTGCATTTTATTGCAATGTATAAAGATATCATTTAAGTGATTTGAAAATCACTTTTATTATGTCTTTTTAATGCAAATGTAATGTAATTCAAGGATGGTGGGCCCCTTATTTTGTGCTTTGAATGTAAAATGAGTTGATTAAGTGATGTTTTATGAATCACTTAATCAAGGTTATTATATTTTAATGATTTTTGGAGTCTTGTGTTTTCAAAACACACATATTACATGAGGAGAGTGTGGATCAATACTTGTGTTCTAGATAAGTGTTGTAGTAGATATGAAAAGAATTCAGACAAGGGGAAACTCTATCCCATTAGATTATCTACAGCTTTCACCACCCCATAGGAGAGGCAGGCCAACAAAGAAGGTTGTTGTTTCGTCAAGAAAAATAGTTTCAACTCCACCAGCAGTGAGAGTTTCCAACCCCATAAGGCAGCAAAACTTGGTGCCAAATATGGTTGTTCCAAGAAACCAAGTTTTTGTTACATTTAATGGTGGCAGCCCACTTCAATTGGCTCAACATGATGACATTCCAATGGCTTCTCTTAAAAGTGTGCCATATTTTTTAGGTGAAGATCAGACCACACCAATTGAACACATTAAAGACATTTCAAATATGTGTTTGGTACATCATATAACTCAAGAAAATGTTGCCTTGAGGTTGTTAGCAACATCATTCAGAGGTAAAGCACTCCAATGGTTTAAGGAGTTTAGCAGTTAATTCCATCAGAACGTGGGATGAATTAGGAGAGGTGCTATGCAAGCAGTTTGAAGACAAGTATGACAATTTGTTATTAGTGGAGCAGCTGACCCACATTAAACAGGCTCCTCATGAACGGTATCGTTTCGGTCGTTAGTAGCATCATTCAAAGGTAACGCGACTCCAATGGTTTAGGAGTTTAGAATTTAATTTCATCATAACGTGGGATGAATTAGGAGAGGTGTTATGCAAGCAGTTTGAAGACAATTATGAAACCTTGTCATTGGTGGAGCAGTTGACCTGCATTAAACGGGCTCCTCATGAACAGATGATGGACTTCAATTTCCGTTTTCAAGGAACATGGGATAGAATTTTGGAGCCTACAAGGCCTCCAGCTAAATATGCCTTTCTCTATATTTTTAGAGCCTTAAATAGTGAAGTGGTTGTTTTAATACAGTCTATGGGTGGAAATAGTTTATCAATAGCCTATGATACAACTGTGAGAGCAAAAAACAACCTGTACAAGCTAGAAGGATTGGCCCTAGCCTCCTATGCCATATTTTCCCGATATTCAGCTCCCATGCCTTTGCAACCACCTCAAATAGTCCCCTTTACCAGCTACGTTAACACACAAAATTATTGCCCAAGGAACATTCAAGAGTTGCAGAAAGTAAAGCAAACTAACAAAAGATTAAAAATTGTCGTGACTTTTGGAAATTAGCCTGTAAGCATTAAAAGTAGCCTAAGGTTTCAATCCTTGCAACCTGTTCAAGGTCACATTCTACTACCCTTAAGCTAACAAACCAACCATAATGTTGTTCTCTCAAGGCAACGACAAAAATTTTCAGCCATACAATCCAGTTCCAATTAGTGCAGCCAGAGATATGGTACCTGTTCAAAACAACCTTGTAGTAAATATGAGTGGTGCTATCCTTGAAACCAAGCCCATAATCAAACTACATGTTTAAATGGTGTCATCAATCAAGCATTGATGGTTCAAAATGTTTCGGATGTGCAAGACGTGTCTAATGGTGAATCATCCCAACAACAAGAGCTCCCTGCAAGTGACACAACTCTCCTGAATTAGCAAGGAGATGATTTTTGTGGAGTAAACAGTGATAGCTCTCCAATAGTAGCCAACACTCGAGCCAAAAAGAGAGCTTTCGAGATTGGACAAGTAGCAAATAAAGACAAGGAAGTTGCTAGAAATCCTCATGTAACACACATTTTGCAAAGAAATTCACAAGGCATCAGTGGTGGACAAATTGGGAACCAACCCCAACCAACCCACTTGCAGACAGACCCTACTATTGCAAGGACCCACAAAAGGTAAACGTTGCCACACCCTTCAACATTATTGAATCCATTAAAAAGATGAATTTGAATATGTCAATGTGGGATTCCTTATCTATCCCTGGTCAAAAGAACTTGTTATAATCTGCCTTAGCTGAAGTAGGTGTTTCAAATGATATACTAGCAGGTCAAACCAAGGTTTTCTTGACAATTGCACCTCAAGACAACAGTAAACAGCCAAGTAAGGATGTCAAACCACCCCCATTTTATGTGTCCTTGATAATAGGAGATAAACTTGTTCACAATTGCACGGTGGATTTAGGGGCAAGTAGTTCTGTCATGCCCAAGCAGATTGTTGATAAGTTAGGACTAAAATATCAGCCTCTTGAGAAAGGAGTTGTTCAAATTGATGGGACAACCATTAACACTGTAGGTGTTATCAAAGGTTTAAGCCTTACCCTACATGCTTTCCCCAATTTCTCCATTCCCCAAGACATTTCAGTCATTGAATTACCGCCACATTTTGCTTTTTGTTTGTCAAGAGATTTCACTGCCAAGATAGGAGGTTATTTGTCATCAGATTGGTCCCATATGGTGTTCAGAATGAGATATGGGACTAAATTAGTCATCAAATCTGAGCAACTTGCTAAGGATCACATTGAACCATATGTCCCAAGTGTTGTTAATGCTAATTGTGTTGTTTTTGATGATGATGAACTTGCTACTGCTCAAGAACTGCAAGTAGAAAGCATACCAGATGCACTTCTAAGTGAGTGGGCAGCAAAAAATATCATTCCAAATGATAACATTTATGAAAATGGTTTGGGTGTCTATGTGTTGCACGAACCTAATTCAGCGATTCCAAACCTCAAAATGGAGGTGGGACAAGTGGAAGATGTTATTTGACAGTTCTCAAAGCAAGAACGATGCTAGTGGGGGTGCAATGCTTGTGTCCCCACAAGGTCACAAATACTACTCTACTTTCAGGTTTACTTTCTCTTGTACTAACAATACTATTGAATACGAAGGTCTAATTCGAGGCTTGGAATAGGAACAAAAAAGAGGGATTGGTTGCTTGCAAGTGCATGCTGACAGTGAATTGATCGCCAATCAGGTGAGAGGTCTACATGTTACTAAGAATGATGTCTTAAAATCCTACAAACACAGGGTGTGGGATATGATAGAAGATTTTGATGCTTTCAATTTGGTTTCTATTCCTAGAGATCATAATAGGCATGTTGATAGATTGGTTGCAATAGGTGCTCAAGTTGATATTCCAAGTGAAATTAGGAAAGAAAAGTTGTAGCCATATGTTAAAATAGTTATCAAACCTTCTATTCTGGATAATAACATTCATTGGCAAGTCTTTGAGAGTGATGAACAGGTCTTGAGCTTTATACTGCGAGATGAATTTGCAGCAGTCAACCAAGAAGATCAAGCAATAATATAATGGTCAGATCATCCAATTGAATTCTAACAAACTGCCCAAGGGCCTAGTCACCTTGGAATCCATTTTCAACACAGATGACTAGCTAAAAAAGAGTAAGACCAGGATGCAGGTCAAAGAAGAACATTATGAGGAGCTTGAAATTTTCAAAGGTAAGCTCCTTAAAGTTGGTAAAATTTGTTCGAATGCAGATAGGCAAGCTTTCATTGCTCTTTGTCAAGAGTTCCAAGATGTATTTGCATGGGAATATTCTGATTTAAAGGGTTTTGATCCCCAAATTTCCCAACATACCATAGAGCTTGAGCCAAACTCAAAACCTATTAGGCAGAAATAGAGGCCTTTAAACCCCAAACTTGAGCCTCTTATGGTCAAAGAGTTGACCAAACTGATTGAAGGAAACATCATTTTTCCAATCAAACATACCTCATGGGTCTCTAACCTTGTCCCAGTTAGAAAGAAAATGGTGAAATTAGGCTGTGCTGGCTTTAGAGACCTCAATAAAGCCTTGTTAAAGGATCATTATCTGCTGCCCTCAATGGAGTAGATTCTGCAAATTGTAGCTGGTTTAGAAAGATTCTCATTACTTGATGGTTATTCAGGTTATAACCAAGTTTTAGCCAAAGAGGAAGATTAGTACAAGAGTGCCTTCACCACAAAATGGGGCACCACGGCTTATAAGAGGATGCCTTTTAGCTTGCCAATGTTGGTGCCACGTTTTAGAGGGAAATGGATATGGCATTTAAAGGTTTGATTCACAAACTTGTACTTATTTACCTTGATGATGTAATGGTATTTTCAAAGAAGGTTGATGAACACCTTGCACATTTGAAACAAGTATTTCAGAGATGTAGGGAGTATGGTATATCCCTCAATCCCAAAAAATGTATCTTTGGTGTCCATGAAGGAAATATTTTACGACATATTGTGTCAAAACATGGGATCACCATTGATCTAGAAAGAGTAAGTGCCATTTTGGATCTGCCTTTACCCAACCATAAAAATGGGCTGCAAAGCTTTCTTGGAAAAATTAATTTCCTTAGAAGGTTTATTCCTAACATTGCAAATATTTTGAAACCACTAACTGCAATGTTAAAAAAGAATGCCAATTTCAGTTGGACCAAGGAGGCCAAGCACAATTTTGAAGTCATAAAGGAGGCCTTATCAGCAGCCCCTACTTTGGTAAACCCAATCTGCTCAAAATATTTCATTTTATATGCTTTTGGCAACATTGATATAATTTTTGCAATGCTGGTATAGCAGAATGATGTTGGCCTAGAACAACCAATTGCCTTTTTTAGTCAACGTTTAGAGGAGTATGAAAAAAGATATACTTTTGTAGAGAAACATGTACTTGCTTCCATCAAAAGCTTGAAAAATTTAAACCTCTGATTTCTAACAGCAAAGTGCATTTGATGGTTGCTCACCCTAGTGTGAAGGAATTCTTGCTAAGCAGGGATC
Organism: Sequoia sempervirens; assembly: GCA_007258455.2. Lineage (NCBI taxonomy): Eukaryota > Viridiplantae > Streptophyta > Pinopsida > Cupressales > Cupressaceae > Sequoia > Sequoia sempervirens. The sequence continues at coordinate 30,853 of VDFB02330251.1, forward strand.
TAAACGATAAGAGGGCAGGCTAGATTACAAAAGAGATGGAGTATGACGTTGATATCAAGGTAATGAAGCTTGTTAGGGGTAAAGGGATGTGTGAACAACTAGCTACAAAGGCTGAAGGTGAAGGAAATGCAGAAATAGAGGCAGTTCTGGTTGTTGATAATGAACTTACAACCGATGCATCTACAACAAATGTAGGTTGGGTACAAGATATGACTCACTTTTTGCAAACTAATGAGTGTCCACTAGGTTTAGATAAATCCAAATAGAGGTATTTCAGACTGCAGTCTATTCCTTATGTGTTGATTGGTAACATTCTTTTTAGAAAGGACCTTAATGGTGTCCTGTTAAGATGCATTGATCAACATCAAGTTGATAAAGTACTTCATGAGTTCCATGATGGAACTGCAGGGGGTCATTTTTTCCCAAGAACAACTGCATGGAAAATAATGAGGGCTAGATATTATTGGCCTAGCTTATTTAAGGATGCCCATGCTTGGGCCAGGAAGTGTGTAAAATGTGCCATTTTTACAGGCAAAGAGAGGCTATCAGCTTTACCATTGCAACCCATTCAAGTAGAACATCCCTTCATGAGATGGGGCATTGATTTTATAGGTTCCATTAACCCACCTTCACGTGCAGGACACAGGTGGGTGCTTACTACAACCGATTATTTCACACAATGGACTAAAGCAGTGGATTTGAAAGAAGCCAATGAAAGTGTTGTTTTAAACTTTTATGTTCATTTAGTAACCAGATTTGGGGTACTTGAATCAATCATTTCTGATAATGATTTGGCATTTGTTGGGTTAAGAGTAAGTGATTGGGCTGTAAAGAATGGTATTCATCTGAATACCTCATCAAATTATTACCCTCAAGGTAATGGTTTGGTTGAATCAACCAATAAGAACCCGATCAGAATCATCAAAAGGATTTTGGAGGATAACCAAAGAACTTGGCATAACAAGTTAAAATCTTCCTTGTGGGCAGATAGAATAACTCCAAAGAAGTCCATTGGAAACTCCCCTTATATGCTGGTATATGGTAAAGAGGAAAGGCTGCCTTTATCAATTGAGCTTCCAGCTCTTGACATAATGAACCAGCTTGAAATGTTTGAAGAGGAGGACCCAATGTCTATTTGATATGCACAACTCAAGGAGCTAGATGAAACCACAGGCAGAGCCATGAAAGCAATGGAGTTGCATCAACTCCAAACAAAGGTGTTTGATAAAAGAGCAACACCCAGGATGTTTAAAGAGGAATGGGATGAGTTAAAGAGCAGGCCTGTAAAGCATACTAAATTTGATAGCATGTGGAGTGGCCCGTTTGTCATTACCGAGTGCAAAGAGCACAATGCTTTTCAATTGCCATCAATGGATGGAGAAGCTCTTCCAATCCCAATCAAAGAGATACACCTCAAACTCTATTTTGAGGTATGGTCTAAAACTACTTTGTACAAATTAGAGTAGGTTTTGTTTCCTCTAAGTGTTGATGCACATTAGTTAAATGTTTTTCAGTCTTCCCTAAGTGTTGTTTTGCACAATTAGGTGGTAGTTTTCATTCTGCATTGCTGGTTTTTCTTGGTTTTCAAAGTGTCTCTTGCTGGTTTTATGAGTTACAACAATTTTCAATGATGTTTTCAAGTGTTGTTAGCTTTCTGAGTGGCCTCGTACCCAATGGATTAGCTTAGGTAGCTAGTCTCATGTTTAGCAGGCAAACAAATAACAGATGTCACCAAAAATGTTACCTGATTTGTAGCTTTTAGCTAAAATCAGGTTTAGTGTTTATTCTTTTTGTGTTGTTCATTTAAACATTTAAAAGATAAACCATAAATCTGCTAGGTTTAATATGCATGGAAAAAGATTGTCAAATGAAACAGATTACATTTTTTCATTCCAATGTTGCAATTACAACAAATGAGAAAAGAGAATCATATGTATACAAATGTAATCTTTTATTGATAATCATGAAGTGTACATGTCCCTCACAAGCCAAGGGACTAACTTTACTTATTCAATGAAAATAAAGAAGCAATTTATACATGAATAAGTAAAACACAAATGAATGTGCATATAAGAATGGAGACCAGTCATTTCCTAAGAATGACTAGTTACAAAGTTGCTTGACCCCTATTGCTGCTACCCCAATTTGGTTGTGTCCTCCTAACTCGGTAGTGCTCCTAGCTCTTGCATCTAAAAAAAAATAATGATATTAGGCGAGGCTCTAGAAGTAATGAAAAGATCTCAATCCTTACACATACACACCTACCTATGCATGTATACTGATCCATATGTGTGCATTAAATAAGCATGCAAACCTTGGATGTCTAGGAAAACAAAAAGTTGTCAAAACACATCCAAAATGTGCATCTATTTTTTCTAATTTGTTTTACTTCATGTGCAGATTTAAGGACAAGTTTGAGTACTAATACGATTGAGATTAAATACGTAATGGGGTAAATTTTGCTCACATGAGGGGTGACTCAACATGCTTTGAAAGGAAAAGGAGTGAGCAACTTGATCAAAGATTTATCGTTATCAATGCATTAAATCAATATGGAATCACACCGGTTGATCAAATTTCATTATCAGATTCAAAAGATGCAACACATTTTGTTGGACATGTCTTTCAATCTTCTTAAGTGGACCCTTGATCCATTTTATAAAAAGAAGTAAGTGATTTTGGAAATGCATCAAGTCCAATCATAGATGCATCATGTTCAATTATGCATCTCTTAAATAATGAGAGGGAAATCCAAAGTATTGTCAGGTCCCTCCCACCTTGACCCTATTGGACAGCCACACATCACATAGGATGGTGACCTTTTAGGTCACCGACATAGGGGACATGTGTCTGCCCACTAGGATCAAAGTGGGAAGACAGTTATGTGTCACACAAGATCAAAAAGGAAACAAATGTGGTGGAATCAAATAGCAGATTCATGTAGGACAGCAAGCATTACAATGGTCTCATGGAAGGAAAACAATCATAAATGCACACTACATGTCAATGCAAGGACATCATTAGTGGATATGCTCATAACCTTTCATGCAGGGGTTTTGGTCATCATGAATGATCCAACATGGATCATGATTGCATGCAAGAAATGGCAGTAAATAATGGCATTCATTAAGCAGTCATGACTCAAGAGATGTCTCATTTTTTAAGACAGGGCCATGATACAGGTGAATAGGACAACACCTTTGCAAAGTGCTATAGGAACATGAAGAAATAATGTTACAGCTAGCAAGGATGAATTAAATAACAATTCAGAAGGATATCCTGCCTCTAGCATACAAATACATGATAATTGTGTTGATAAACACAAGCCTGTTACTAACACTACATCTATCAAAGATGATGGAAAAGCTAGGGCAGAACATTTGAACATCTTAAAGGAGGTGGACTGCACATGCATAAGTGAATGACACTAATGTCAAGGAAAGGAATGCCAAAAGACAAGCCCAAGTTGCACAAGGCTTTATTCAAGGCCTTCTCAATCAAACATTAGATAAACAAATTTGACAGCTAACAATCAATGCATGATGGTTTGAGGAAAGGCACAAAAGGAAAAGACATTCAAGAAACATCAACTCTAGTTGATATAGATAATAGGCCCAATATACTCTTCATATCATAAATTGAAGCTAGGGGTAGATCAAGAAATAGGGACAATCATCAAGTCCTTTGAAGGTACTGGCATTTTAATGACAGCCATAAGAAAACTCAGTCCAAGGTATTGACAATGCCATATGTCTCGATGGGACAGTCATATGAAGGAAACAATGCCACAAAAGACATTTCTTGTTGTTGTATGTAGCCACAAAGGATGAAATTTGAAACATGACAACCATCATGAAGATAATCCTCATAAGTGTGAGGCAGACCTAAAAAGGAGATGATATTCATTTTAAATTCATAAATGTTGGTACAGTACTAAGGCAGTGCAATCCACTAGATGGACATTCATCACATTGAGACCAATGACCTCATCAAATAGGACTACCATGAGAAATATAAAGAAGCAAATGATAAAGTAGGGACAACAACTACAGTCATCACAATGACAGTATGAGCATGCAATGATAGCTAGAAGTCAAGGATGATGAAGCACCATAGAGGTATGAAAATCTCATTAAGACAATGGATAGTCATATTGTATGCACATGGTTTGATGAATGGACAACCTAAATGTTTTGAAATCAAAGAAGGACAGATATATCCAATTCCAAGAAGAAAAAGCAATGACAAGGGCGCATGAAACAAAATTTATCTGAAAAGGATCATGATGGGCCAAAAAGTGGCAATATGATTGGTATGTGGTTGATGACTATTTTTTTACCCAAAATTGATGAAACAAAAAGGGTTTTTAAAGGAGATTCTCATATTTCCACCGATATAAATTATGCTTTACTTTGAATGTAATAAGTAATTATTATTCATTTTCTATTCAAATTATGACTAAAGTCATGATTGATAGGTTGATCGAAAAACATCTATAGCTTTCAAATGGTATCACATTTTTTGAATCCAAAACATGTGTCACATTTTATGCTTCGCATACTATAGGATTAAAAAAAGAAAAGTTGAATTTCATGAAGTTTTGACCAAGTGAAGGTGCTTAGACATACGAAAAATCATAATTAATTATTTACTTAAAAAATAACAAAAAAATATGCATCACATCAGGGCAT